>PPOC02000476.1:43317-76072 GCA_003709265.2 Grigorovia yakushimaensis | reverse complement strand
AAATATGTATACAAGTTAGGAACTTATTGTTTTGAAATAGAAGTTTCAAAACATATAAAAAGATGCATTTGTTTCAACTTTTTATAAAAACGTTTCTCTCTTTATTTTATAATTATTATATAATATATCATGAAGAAATAAGTCTACTTTTCTACTCATACTATCATATATACTTTCTGTGGTAACATAAGTATATATATCCATATCCGTCAATCTGAGGTTTCAATTGTACGAATATCTAGAGTCAGACGAGTTCCAAGACGCACCTGAAAGCCAACCTACAACAGTTTTCAATTAAGCGGTTTTAGCTCAGTTGGGAGAGCGCCAGACTGAAGATTACTTCGGTCAAGTTATCTGGAGGTCCTGTGTTCGATCCACAGAAATCGCATTTTTTGCTACACTAGTATATTTAGTCGAAGTCAGAGAACCTGGAGTTCTTCTTTTTTCTTAAAGAGGTTGCCAGATAAGAAATAGTTAAATTTAGAAAAATATTTGTTGTTAATTTTATGTATTTCAAGGGAACAGCCGTTACTTATTATTTATTATGAGCTATCAGAGTTGGGAAAACCAGCAAAACAAGTCTAATAGTTTTAATTAAATTCAATCTAATACGCTATATAATAAAGCCAATGAATTAGAAATTTTATCAGCTTTATGGCACCTTTTATAATAAATTTTCAAACTGGATAATTGGATGAAATATAATGATTCGTGAACTATTTTGTGGAGAACATCACGTTACCAGCCAAAAATAATATTGTTACTACTGGAATTATTAAAGGTGATATTATGGCGTGATTATTGAGGAGTTTAACATCCGACAAACAAACACGTCATAAATTCTATATTACTTCTAATCTTTATCATATAAAAGAAGGTACAATATATGATATGTATTTTATGTATGTTATGTATTAAAGGGAATAACGAATATAGTTATAAGAAAATATGAACGTTCAAGATAACGTGCCAACTAATGTTAATGTGGCCAGTAATAATTATGTTATATCAAAACATAAATATATAGAGGACTTGAAATAAAAGAGAAAACTAAAAGAAAATTAATTCTCGCTCGTGCCCCAAAATTGAAGATGAGCTTACGTAGAACTACTGGTACAAGACCAACTATAGTGCAGTTCGTGTAAAAATTTAAAAAATAATGAAGGATGCGAGGTTCGAACTCGCGCGGACACCGTCCAACAGATCTTAAGTCTGCCGCCTTAGACCACTCGGCCAACCCTCCATACAAATTCGGTATTAAAATTATTTTGTTACCTGTACGTATCAAAACAAAATGGTCACACTTTTGCCATGTTATGTGAGCAAAACTGATAAATTGGCTGGAAGTATAATATTTGTAAAACTTTGTTATTAATTAGAAAAAAAAACAAACAAATATAGATATCATTATAATTCTTTTTTATACAAATAAAAACATTGGGACTGATACTTTATAACAGTCACTTTGAAAGTTTTAATCGACAATCTTTTTTGGAGCCTCTATTGAATTTTCAAAAAATTGACTGTTTTTTTCAAGAACTAGAAGCGCCTTAAAAACTAAGTTATCGTTACATTAACAGACATGCTTTAATTTTCAAATCCCAGCTACTTAGTCAGATATTTTAGAATTGAAGTTAAGCGAAATTAGTAGAATTAACCTTCAACATGAGTTACGGAGAAAATGGAACAGATGAAACTAATTGGTGAATGTTTGCAATTAAAACGCCAAGCGCCAATTGTTAACTTGCGGGATCAAAGATATATTAATTACACGGAAGAAATGTGGAACTGAATTGAGTTTTGTACTCTCAGAGGCAGATGTTTTCGCCACATTTGCTAAAAAAAAATCGCATTTTTGTTTTTTCACTTTAAAATTGAAATTTGTTATAACAATCTGGATTCACCCCTATAGCTCACAATGAGTAATTTTTGGGATAAGAACAAGGGTTCAATCACATCAGGACTTGTTTCAGCAGGTAAGTATGGTGTTAAAGGTACCAAATATGTTGCCAAAACAGGTTATCAAGTTGGTAAAAACCAATATAATGCTCATAAAGGTACCAAGCAAAATGGAAATGATCAATCCAATACATCACCGACAAATGAAGCTCAAAACCTAGAATCTTTGCATGATCCAAACCTTTTTATGGCGCCTCCATTAAGGCCAGGTCAGAAACAATATGCAGGAAAGGGTGTAACTGTCGATGGTGAAGAAAATGCCCAGAATAATCCACAACAATACCAACAAAGTTTATATCAAATAAATCAACAAAATCAACAAAATCAACAAAATCAAATGATCCAGCCAAATCAAATGAATCAATTAAATCAACAAAATCAAATGAATGAATTAAATCAACCAAATGGCCAATTTTCCGGTTATCATACTCAAATTTCAGATCCTCCAGTTAGGGCTTTACCCTCAATTCCTCCAAGGCAAGATTTGACTTCCTCTTCTACTCAACAATATTACCCTTCTGCAATGCACAGCAATGCTATCATGGGGCAAAACCAACAATCTTTGCCTGAAGCTTCAGCTACGATTGATGATTCCACAAGACAAAACTCAAATGGAAGATTAAGAAAATCTGCTACACCAATACTTGAAGTGAAACCTTTTAATAAAGAACAGTGGGAGGAGGAAAAAAAGACTAAGCAAATAGTTTTTAATGAGGTTGACACCGCATCATTTGCACCCCCTCCTTGTCACAGGGATAGAAGTAGCTCCAATTCGAGAAACCAATCTCCATCTATTTCATCTTCATCAAAAGTGCATTCACCAGCCAGTTATCATAAACCATCTTTGACTACTCCAAAAAATATCACCCATATTGAAACGACTTGTACGCCAATTCAACTAACTGATAACACCGAAGAAAAGGAAACAAATCAGAAAGAAACGGAAGATAAACCCGCAGTTGTAGGAACATATCAAGAACCTCAAATCTCATTTGCCCCTCCACCAAGAGCATTTAATTCCGGAAATTCAAAGTTGAACCAAACTTTATCAAATACACCACTAGAAATTGTTACTAATAGTGCACCAAAGCCACTTTTACCATCAAGAATTCCAACTAGTTCAGAAATATCGAACAATCCGTCTTTAAGTCCCATTAAAAATACCTCTAATCAATCAGAAGGAAGAAATAACACAGAACTACAGCAAAATGAAATCAATAAATATGAAAACCAAACAGAAGCCGGAAACAACCAACCGCTTGAAACTAAAATTGTGGGGGCCTACCAAGAGCCAGCCATGAATTTTGCCCCTCCGCCAAGACCTCATCGTAGTGGCACTAACTCTACAAGTAGTCTAACAAATAAACCGTTGCGCAATACATCGCCAAATACATCTAAACCTCTTTTACCAAGTAGAACAACAACAACAGAAAGTTTTTCTTATAACAAACTCTCCCATTCTGAAAGCATTCAAGAAGCAGATAATAAAAGTGAACCAATTGCAGTTTTACCTACTGTACATAAACATGAAAAAAGTCAAAGTTCAGATCAACCACTACGAGCTGCAGTGGTGGGTACATATGAAGAGCCAAAAACAAATTTTGCACCACCACCTATTCCATTTGGTAGCAAAACAAGACCTATTGGGACATCGACCACCAATTCAGCTAGTGCAACTATATCTAGTTCATTTATTCCTAGTTTGCCAACACGTTCTGACACGAACTCTTCGTTACCAGAAAAATCGACACAAACTGTGAATTCAACAAATCCTTATCAAACACAAGAAAGAAAATACATAAATAATCAAACATTTATCACAGTGGTTCCTGATTTCAAGAAATCAAACAACAATTTTCAGTCCTCGCCATCAAGGTTCAAGAATTTAGAAGACGATGTTCAGAAAACCAAGAAAACTAATTTACACCACTCTAACTTGTCTGCACCGCCCCCAATACCTCAGAAGAAATTTAATCCTCTGAAGAAAGATTTTTTTGAGAAAAGTAACGAAAACAACATATATACTGATAAAGGAAAATTCGAGGAGCAGAACGTATTTTCTAACCAAGGTTTCAGCGGTAAATTTTCGGCATCTTCTGGAGATGATTCAAAAATAGAGTTTAATAAAAGAGGTACTAGATTTAATAGCAGTCCCTTTTTAAAGGATCTGCAAAGTTCGATATCTACTTTGCATTTGGATGAGGATGAGAAGAAAAATCATAATACCTGCAAAGCAACTATCAAGCAAAAAGATCCGCCACCAATTGTCAAACCTAAACCAAAACTATTGCATCAACTACAACCAATGGAGAAAAAGTCACATCTACCACCAAAAGTTAAACCTAAACCAAAAGATTTAAGTAATGTAGCCACAAGTAAATTATCAAGAGAGTCGACAACACAAATTATTGAACCTAAAATTGATTTGATGAGTAAAAATACTTCTTCTCTTGATACTGAAAAGTCTGAAGCCATCAACAAAAGAACACTACCTCCAGTTGTTAAACGAAAACCCCCAAACATACCAGTTAAGAAAAACTCTCAAATGCTGTCACTGGATTCGCAGAATGGATATAAACGGGGTAAAATGCCATTACCCCACGAATTAGGAGAAGAAGGAAGCATGGATAGTAGTAGCCACAATAATCAAGATGATGAAACAAATCCTTTTGCCATTTACAAGAAGGAAGTGGTTCCTGCATCCAACAATAGAATACAAAGATCATAACGCGAAGAGACTTATTTGTAAAATCATAATTTGAAATATAAAATTGGTTATAAATTGTATTATATATATATATATAGGATTGGTAAAGATATTGAAACTATTTAGATAAAAGAGCAGCAAATTGTTCAATATTAATTTCACCTGAGCCATCACTAACTTCTCTTAACATGTCATCCACTTCAGCATCAGTTAATTTTTCACCAATAGAGGTTAAGACATGTTTCAATTCAGCAGCAGAAATTAAACCATCACCATTTTTGTCAAACACTTTGAAAGCTTCCAAAAGTTCTTGTTCTGAATCAGTTGATTTTAATTGACGTGACATCAAGGCTAAGAATTCACTGAATTCAATTTTGTGATTACCATCAACATCAATTTCATTCATTAAATCAGCCACTTCAGCTTCACTAGGTGAAAGACCTAAGGATCTCATAACGGTGGCTAACTCACTAGATGAGATGTAACCATTGTTGTCTTTGTCAAAAAGGGCAAAGGCTTCTTTGAATTCTGCAATTTGTTCTTCAGTTAATTTAGTAGACATGCTATTGTAACAATCTTGTTTGTTCAATTTATTTTTGAAAAAAAATTCTTATAACTTTTAACAAATCCTGGAAAGTCTATCAAAGATCGAATTTGGCACATCTTGCATGAATAAAGTCGACTAGTTTATCAATGGGATGGATAGTAGGTGTTACGTTAGCTTATTTGACCTTACCCTTGGTGGTCTACTGGCTTATTCCATTTATTGCTAATGGTAATAAATCCATTAAAAGAAGAATTATTATTTATGTCCTAGGTGATTTAGGTCATTCACCCCGTATTTGTTATCATGCTAGTAGTTTTAGCCAGGAAGGCTTTGAAGTAGAATTATGTGGGTATTTAGATTCTGAATTGCCTAAATTTGTTTCAGATGACCATAACATTAATTTACATATAATCCCAAGAGTGAAAAATGCAAATATAGCGAAAAAAGTGGTACATCAGGTCTACCATATCTTGAAGCATTTGTGGGATTTGAGGGGTAGTGATTATATTTTGATTCAAAATCCACCTAGTATACCAATTATGCCAATAGTGTTTCTTTATAGATTTACAGGTACTAAAGTTATAATTGATTGGCATAATTTGGCATTTTCTATTTTAAAACTAAAGTTAAATGGCAATCAATGGCATCCATTAGTACTTATTTCTATTATTATTGAGTTTTTATCTTGTCGAAATGCAACTTATCATTTAACTGTTACTCATGCGATGAAAGAATTTTTGGCAAAAAAATTTAAATTAAACCCTAAAAGAATATTTGTACTTTATGATAGGCCATCTTTACAGTTTGAACCATTCGAAGATGGTAAAAAATATTCAAATAGAGTCGCAGCTATCCAAAATGAACCCTTTATCAAAAAATTGATACCTAAGGATTTTAATTTAGATAAAGGTGATAAAATTATTGTCACTTCAACTTCTTTTACACCAGATGAAGACATTGAAATTTTATTAGGTGCTTTGAAAATTTATGAAAACTCATACGCTAATTTCGATAAGAATTTACCCAACATTCTATGTTTCATAACTGGTAAAGGACCCCTAAAGGAAAAATATATGAAGCAGGTTAAAAGAGATGAAAAAATATGGCAAAGATGTCACATCGAATTCGTTTGGTTATCTGCAGATGATTATCCTAAGCTGTTGCAATTATGCGATTATGGTATATCTTTACACACTTCTAGTTCTGGTCTAGATTTACCCATGAAAATTTTAGATATGTTCGGTTCAGGATTGCCAGTAATTTCATCTAATTATCCTGTCTTGGATGAATTAGTCAAACATAATGTTAATGGGTTAAAATTTATGGACAAAAGAGAATTACATGAATCATTAATTTTTGCAATTAAAGATGATAAGGTTGCTGAAAGTTTGAAAAAAGGTGCTATGACTGAATCAAGAAATAGATGGTCCAGCAGTTGGAGAGCTACTATGAGAGAAGCCGGCATTATACGTAAATAGACAACAAAAATCATAGCATTTTTGATTCTGTAAATACTATTATATATGTTAGATGATGCAATATATGAAAAAAAAAAACAATGATGTAAGTAAAATTCAGAGGAAAGAATAATCAGTTGGTTATAATACAGAAAATACGTATATATATTAAATTACTTATTCTAAAGCCTTAGCAACCCAAGTTGGTAAAACGAAGGAAGCTTCATGAATTTCTTTACTGTAGTATTTGTATAATTCCCTTTCCTTTTCAGCTGGGATGGAACGAAGTGGTTTCTTAACGTTAGCATCTTTATCCTTGGAACAGACCATGAAACCAATCATACCACTTGGATAAGTTGGAATAGAAGTCCAAGCATATTCAGCGACTGGGAAGATTTGACCACAAGCTTTCTTTAAATCTTTAATAATTGGTAAATGACACCAGAAACTTTCACCTTGAGTGGTAATTACACCCTTTTCGGTTAAAGCGTCGTTTAATAATTGGAAGTATGGTTTTTGGAAAAGGGATTCAGCTGGACCTTCTGGATCAGAAGAATCTGTGATAATAACATCAAAAGTGTTTTGGTAATCTCTCAAGAATTGAAAACCATCACCAATGTGAACTTTAACCTTTGGATGATCGTAAGATTTAGATAATTCTGGTAAATATTTCTTAGATAATCTGATAACAGCTTCATCAATGTCACATAAAACAGCTTCTTCGACACTTTCATGCTTAACAATTTCTCTTAAGACACCACCGTCACCACCACCAATAACTAAGACCTTCTTTGGATTTGGGTGGGAGTTTAAACCTAAATGAGCAATCATTTCTTGGTAAGAAAATTCATCACGTTCGGTAACTTGGATAGCATTGTCTAAAACTAAAACATTACCATAATCGGTGGATTTAAATACTAAAACATCTTGGTATTTAGATTTTTCGTGATGTAAAACTTTTTCAACTTTTAAGGTCATAGCTTGGCCTGGCCACATAGTGTCAGAGATTTCTCTGAACCAGCCATCGACAATTGTTGGGTGAGTAATTTCTTCAGACATTATGTTATATATATTTAATCAAATCAATTGATGATTATTTCAACAAAGTACTTGAATTTATTTCAAAAATTGCTAGTTTTTCTTGTGATGGCTTTATATGAAAAAATTTTCAGCTGTAAATTTGATAACAATCCTAACAATCAATATTTTCCCCTTTTAGGTAAAGACTACCGTTTCGAGGCAATCTTATCAAGGCCTTGATATGATTTGGCGTTCGAGGTATGTCAGCTCCACTATAATTTGTAGTTTATTCTGTTTATTAATGGAAGCTGTAGAGAGCAGTTGATGTAACAAAAAAAGATTTTATCAATAATTTAAATTGATAAGGTAACTTGAATTCGTGGGACAAAATTGTTTTGCACAAGGATGAAGGCGCTAGTGATATAAGATTCAAAAAGATCAAAGCTTACAGATACTAAAAACGACATATGCTACTATTTTTTATTTTCAATTAAAAGTCTCTTAAAAACATTGAAGTTTAAGAGTATATAATAATTGTCTATTATTTAATGCAAAGCAACTAATTTTTATTTCAAAACTCTTCATAAATATCATTTGGTTTTAATAATACCTATATTGTGAGCCTAGTTTTAATTAAAGTTCTTTGATTTTGTTTGCAACCAATTTCCATCCAACTTAGAAGTGTTAAACTTTTATTTGCTGTTTTGCTTTAGTTAATGCTCTCTAAAATAAATTATGAAATGTGAAGCTTCATCAGCACTCCAATTACTATAAATAAAAAAAAATTCAAAAACTTGTAGGATATTTGATATTGTCAGACTTTCAAAGTATTCTTAACAAGTTGCTTAAGATATGGAATTATCTAACAGAAGAGAAAAGGACAAGGGATTCGAAAGCGCGAATTCTTAACTTAAAAAATTATGATGCTTGAAATAGGCAGCTCAAAACACCAGATAAAACTGAACACTGACAATTGTAGAAAGTCATATTTTTGATCTAACATATCAATATAATCAATCCAAAAGGATACTTGCTCTCAACATTTGTACAATTATTCAGCACATATACCAAAAGTTATGGTTACTACAAGATATTTTTGGATAATTATGAGCAATTAATGATGGAAAAAACATAAAGAGCTGTCTCTGATATATACTATATCTCAGTTTACAAATTAAATCTACTGTAGATTATTGACTTAGTTTATAACGCTGATGATCAACAGTGTAAAATTTAAGAAAATGTACCAAAGACTACCAAGTCAAAAATTGATCTGGATTGCTCCATTTGGCCTGAAATCCTTAATTATACAAAATTATTTTGTATAACATCCGAAAATGGAAGGTACTGTTTGACATTATTATGTCACTCATATGGCATGATCAGAACAAAAATTAGTATAGTGCTTCTGAATGATATCAAGCAAAAAACAGCATTTTACCGAAGAAATGTTACTTTTTGCAACTAAATCTCGTTAGTTGTCTGACGCCTTTAGTGTAACATAAAATATACAAGGCAAAGTTTCATTCAACGGTTTTAGTTGATACCCTAGTTGTTGTCGATGTACAGTATTCACACCAACTAGAATAACTGCATTTGCACTTATCTTTTTTTTTTTTTTTATCTTTATAGCTACCTCATTATCATTACAGCACCAAAACTCAAAAATGCATACGTATATAATTAAAAAAAGTACCACTTGAACGAAGTATCCTCTAAATTGTTAATTAAACCTTTAATTAAAAGCAAATTAGAAAAATAAATTGAAATAAAACTTGTCAGACTGCCGTTCCCATCCACCCAAAATCTATTTCAAACAATAAAGTAAGCATATAGAAAGGGCAAAGATCATCGCGCCAATTAATTATATTGAAAAACTTAAAACCCGAGAGTTAAAAAAAGATTCAGCTTGCAACCGGCAAAATCAAATTAAATAGTCATTTAAAATTAGATGAACTGAACCGCTAAGGATTACAGATCAAGCTAAATAATTTTTAAATTAAATATAAAATTTGTTTCTCACTCTAGGATAGGAAGGTTTTCTGGCTCATCAACCAAGTTGGATTCAGTGGCTCGTTTGAAGAGTCAAAGAGTGACGATTACTATAGAAATGATCCTATGAAGTACGTCGACACAGATTTTAAAAGGAAAAAAAAAAGAGGAAACAAAATTAAAAACAAATAATAGAAAATATTGGCTTTTTATATTTTTCAAAATAAAACTTTTTTCTTAGATTTTTCATTTTTAGTTTTTTTTCATTGACCCGGCTTTAAGGTCAAGTTTACTTAGGTTTACTTTTTTGAATTTACTGCGACAAACTTACTAGTTCAGAAGTAAAAACCTGTAACATGGAATCAAATTTGGCAATGGTCTTTCTAAATTTAGCATTTATATAAAATTTAATATAATGAAAGCCTTTAATACTAGTTGATCAATATATTTGGTTTAACTAAAAATGTCTTTTGAAAAAGTCGTAACAGATTCAACTATGAAGAAGACAATATGTCATTTTTTACAAATTCCGTATTTTAATGTGCTTTAAGTTATAATCAAAGTTATTTTGAAGTTTTTGTTATAATTTTTTTAATAAGGACTTCTTTAATGAATGACACAGTTTCAGTCATATTCAAAATTGGTTTAATAAAAGGTTAGTTCAATAGAAAGCACATATGTTTTTGTAGGTCTTATTCATAAGAATCAAATCATAAAACATGAAAGCAAAGTTAACCTGTTAAATTTTTTTGTTATTGTATTTATAAAACTCTTTTTTGGAGAATTATACAGTTTGGTAATATCTAAACATTAGATGAAAATTTGGTTCATAATCTTCTTAGTATTTGTTTTGATCTTACCATTTTTAATTATTGCTTTCTCATTATTTGTTTGGAATTATGTGTACACACACAAACATTGTACTACTTTAATTATTTAGCACAATTTTACGAATATTTAGAATCTGAGGCCTTTTAACACATAACCTAATAACGTTTCTAATACTTTTCAGTTAGGCACTGTGGCCGAGTGGTTAAGGCGACAGACTTGAAATCTGTTGGGCTCTGCCCGCGCTGGTTCAAATCCTGCCGGTGTCGTTATTTTTAACAATTTATTTAAATAATCACGTGAGGAATGTCTTTTGTTAGATTCAGTTGTTAAATGACAGTAGGAAATAACATGTTTAAGGCCAAAACGATATTAGCTCTTTAATATTAATTCGCTACAATTTTTTTTGATATATTTTTTGATATTTGTACAATTTTTAAAAATAAATATTGTCAATTGATAAAACGTATATAATTATTTAACTAGTATTTGCAAAAGAAAAAGTATCATAGAGACGAAGTACAGTAATTAAGATTAAATATCATTCATATCATCATTTTAAAATTTCATTTACTACTTATAAATTGTATTGTTTGGCAATAGCAATACCGTGTGCTACATTTTGAATACGGGCATCTAATTTATAGCCTTGCTTTTCTAACTTAATCATTTCCTCATGTAAACCAGTTAGTGGTAAAGTGAAACATTCAATAAATTCATTTTCTTCCAATTCAGGTTTTGGAGATTGATTTTCAGGCAACGACATATCTACTTCAACTAAAACTAAAGACATATTAGTATTAGTGAAACCAGGGTCATTGAAAATGATTGGGCCAGCTTCAATAATTTTACCGACATAACCAGTTTCTTCTCTTAATTCCCTAAGAGCAGCTTTTTCTATTCCTTCGTTAGCGTCAATTAAACCAGCTGGAATTTCAATACAAACACCTTCCACTGGCGGTCTAAATTGTTTTTGTAAAAGAACTTGATCTGGTGTACCATCTTTGTATTTTAAAATAGTAAACATACCAATACCATCAATACCACCTGAATTTCTTGTAGTTCTTACAGCGCTATCCCAAATTCTTTCCGTACCATTAGGATCCATATATTTAATTTTCTCTAAACCAATCCATTTACAATCACTGGTATCCTTAACTTTGTCAATTGAAACAATTTTAGCTAATTCGGGACTATTTTTCAACGTGCTCATTATATGAAATTTCTGTTTACCTATCAATTGTATAACTGCTGTACGCAACATTCCATTTCGAAACTGTCCAAATTGTGCTATTGTTAGAACTTTCTCAAATATTTGCGTCGTGATTGACCGGGTGATATTGTTATTTGGAAGTTAATTTCTTCAATTTTTTGAGAAAACGTTTGAGCCTTTGAAGGTAAGACATTAAGTCAGGTGAACTATAGGTATAACTTAAAAGACCAAATTGTATTGGCAATAAGAATATAAGATGGATAACGATATTAGGTTAAATATACAGAGAATCTTGGTCGAATCAGGTAATTATGAGAGGTATGTGAATCTTTTTTTTTTTTCAATTAAATGAGAAGATCTATTATTGATGGTAACTGAGACCAGGATAGTTTCAAATTTAAACATATTTTTACTAACTATAATAACTATGAAGAATATCAAATTTGTTAAATGAAAAACTATTACAAGATGGTTGGGTAGATAAAGTTAAGGCTGCAACGATAAATGAAATCAATTCTAATCAGAATTTTACTTATACTGATTTATTGAATAAAGTCGAACCTAAGGCCATGGGTATGTATCAACAGCATTTATATTATTGAATTTATAATGACATTCACTAATTACAAATTTCTGAAAATTATGGAACAAAAAAAGGTCAAATCTACTAACACAATTCATTGTATTCCAACAATATGAACGAATGAAAATATGTTCTTTATCGTGTGGTAACGAATCAATTTTTTAAGATATGGTGGACCTCAACACGAAAGAGGAAGTTATGCAGCAGATCAAAACCTTCCTAAATGATATTGTGGACACTGACTGATATAAGCACCAACAGCGGTGACGTATCCTGCGTATCATCGATGAACAAGCAACGAAGATGGCAACCAGCCCACACAGCACAAGCATCACCATGACAACAAATCGAGACGAATGCGCAAACCGTCGGAGATGCATTTCCTTTATGGGCGGCGATGAGCAAAAGCAATTCAGTGCCTTCTGGCAAGAAAAAATTGTTTTTTTCAGTTTGGCTCATCGATTCCACATACTTAAACACTATGTAATTCGCTCATATAGCCTTTTATATAACAACAGGTCACTGAAGTAATCGTCTGTAAGTCTTTATGCACACTATGGAGGAAGGCGGATTTATTAGACGCAAAAGGAATACACGTTCTAGCAAAAACGTTATCAAAAGGGTTAATTACAAAGAATCGAATTTTGATAAGTTTCAGAACAATGAAAATGATTCATTTGAGCAAGAGACTTTAAGATCTGAAAATGATAAATCAGATACTGTTAGTGTGAGCGATGATAAAGATGACGATGATGATTATACCGAAAATGATGACGGACAGTTTAAATTAGAAAGTGGATCGTCCACTGATAAAGAAAGCGATAATTTTATTAATAAGCAAGAGAATCATGTTGATTTCAATTTGGAAATCATTGATTTAACAGCCAAAGATATTGATAGTACCTCTACTATCGCTACTACAAATAATAGTGCTGATAATAATAATAATAACAGCAGTAGTGTTGAAAAAATTGAAGTTTTTGATGATGATGATGATGATGAACCTTTAAATAAGAAACGAAAGAAGGCAACAAAAAGAAAGCCAGTCAAAAAACGTAACGCACCTAAGATTACACCTTATGAACGTAACACTCAAAGACTTTTTGAAAATCATCCTGAATTGAAAGATGTCTTCTCAACTTTACAAAATTCGCCTGTTTATGTTCCCGTCAGAGCTGAACAGCCTGATGGGATGTCTATTAAATTATTACCTTTCCAATTAGAAGGTTTACATTGGCTTTTATCTCAAGAGCAAAGTAAATATAACGGTGGTGTCTTGGCTGATGAAATGGGGATGGGTAAAACAATTCAAACTATTGCATTATTAATGAATGATTTATCAAAGAGACCATCTTTAGTGGTAGCCCCCACTGTTGCATTAATGCAGTGGAAAAATGAAATTGATCAACATACAAATGGAAAATTAAAGGTTTATATATATCACGGTGCTACAAAGACAGCTCAAATTAAAGATTTACATGATTATGATGTTATTTTGACTACTTACGCAGTTATTGAATCTGTGTTTAGAAAGCAAAATTATGGGTTTAGAAGGAAAAATGGACTAGTGAAAGAAAAGTCCGTCCTACATAATATTGATTTCCATAGAGTAATTTTAGATGAAGCACATAATATCAAAGATAGACAGAGTAATACCGCAAGGGCTGTTAATGTAATAAAGACACAAAAAAGATGGTGCTTAAGTGGTACACCTTTACAAAATAGAATTGGTGAAATGTATTCATTAATTAGGTTTTTAAATATTGATCCATTTTCAAAATATTTCTGTACTAAATGTGATTGTGCTTCGAAAGAATGGAAATTTTCGGATAATATGCACTGTGATCGTTGTAATCATGTAATAATGCAACATACCAATTTTTTTAATCATTTCATGTTGAAAAATATTCAAAAATTTGGTGTCGAAGGTCCAGGTTTAGAATCGTTTAACAACATCCAAGTTTTATTGAAAAATATCATGTTAAGAAGAACTAAAGTGGAAAGAGCCGACGATTTGGGCCTACCACCAAGAATTGTAACCATTAGACGTGATTATTTTAATGAAGAGGAAAAGGATCTTTATAGATCTTTGTACACTGATATTAAAAGAAAATATAATTCCTACGTTGAAGAAGGTATTGTGTTAAATAACTATGCCAATATTTTTTCTTTGATTACCAGAATGAGACAAATGGCAGATCATCCAGATTTGGTATTAAGAAGATTTAGAAATAGTACAATAGAAGATGGTGTCATTATCTGTCAACTTTGTGATGATGAAGCAGAAGAACCCATCGTATCAAAATGTCATCACAAATTCTGTAGACTTTGTATCAAAGAATATGTGGAATCATTCATGGATGAAAACTCTAGTCGTTTAGCATGTCCTGTTTGTCACATCGGTTTGAGTATCGATTTGACGCAACCATCCATTGAAGTTGATCTTGAAATGTTCAAAAAGAAGAGCATTGTTACTAGATTAAATTTACATGGTGGTTGGAGATCATCGACAAAAATTGAGGCGTTACTTGAAGAATTATACAATTTAAGATCAAAAGTCAAAACGATCAAATCAATTGTATTCTCACAATTTACAAGTATGTTAGACTTAGTTGAATGGCGATTAAAGAGAGCTGGTTTCAAAACCGTTAAATTACAAGGTAGTATGTCGCCAACACAAAGAGATCAAACCATTAAATACTTCATGAACAATATTACATGTGAAGTATTCTTAGTCAGTTTGAAAGCAGGTGGTGTTGCTTTAAACTTATGCGAAGCTTCACAAGTGTTTATCCTAGATCCATGGTGGAATCCAAGTGTTGAGTGGCAAAGTGGTGATAGAGTTCATAGAATTGGTCAATATAGACCCGTTAAGATTACTCGTTTTTGTATTGAAGATAGTATTGAGTCTAGAATTATAGAATTACAAGAAAAGAAAGCCAACATGATTCATGCTACTATTAATCAAGATCAAGCAGCAATTAATAGACTTACACCTGCAGATCTTCAATTTTTATTCAATAATTAGACAAAATTTAATTTTTATAAGTTAGTTTGTATTAATCAGTAATATATATTCTATAAAAAAATTTCAGATTCTTAAATACATAGGGGATTAAGCAGCAGCTGAACTGGAACGAGCACCGGCACCAGAAGCAACAAGATCAATTTGAGTTTGAGAAACAGTAATTTCAGGTAAGGAAAGCTCAGCAGTACCTGTTGGTTTTGGTAAATAACCAACCTTGTTCAAGAAGGCAATGTAAATACCAATTTGCTCTGGTGTAGCACCAGCACCAGCAGACTTATCAACACCTATCCAAGCAGCATCTTTCTTCAAGGATAAGACCGCATTAGAGTCATCTAATTCTGGAGCTCTAGTATTACCTGGTAAATCATCTAAAACCATGTGTAATAATGGGAAAAGAGCATTATCTTGATTCTTTTCAACAATTGAAGTTTCCAAATCTTTTTTCCAAGAAGCATAGTCTTCAACTTCAACACTGTAACCGTATTTCTTTAAGACGTATAAATAATCTTTGAATAAAATACGTGGGTGGCCAGTAACATGAGCAACAGCCAATTCATCAGATTTTGGAGGGTTTAATGCAGTAGAAACAACAACTTGAGCAACTTGATCAACTGGAACCATATTAACAGTGTTAGAAATATCGGCAATCTTACCAAGTTGAACAGCACTCTTCAAACATCTTAATAAGAAGTCATCGGTGTTACAAGAACCGTTTTTAGAATAACCAGTAACGTAACCAGGTCTTACAATACAACCACGTAAACCTCTTTCACCAGCACGTCTTATAATATATTCTGCAGCCCATTTAGATTGACCGTAACCACCGCCTAAGCCGGTTGAAGAACCCATTAAATCATCGGATTCTAAAATACCAGATTTACCTTCTTTGACCAATTTATCAGAAAGATTGAAGAAATAATCAGTGTCCAAAGTGGAGGTAGATGAAACAAAGTCAAAAAATTTTGGCTTACCAGTAGCAGCTAAATTCATAACATTTATAGTAGAAATGACATTAGCATCTCTCATTTTGGCATATGGGAAAACCCAGTGGACTAAAGCACCATTATGAACAATAACATCAATTTCACTAGTTAATTTATTCCATTTAGATTCTTCTAAGCCAAATGAAGGCTTGGATAAGTCACCCAAAACAATTTCAATGTTTTCAACAAATTTCTCATTCCAGGTACCATAGGTTGTTCCAGCTTTAATTAATCTTTGTAAAGCAGCTTCTTCATCTTTAGCACGAACATGAGCAAACACTTTAAACTGAGTAGTAGAATTAGAACGGTTCAATAAATTGGAAACAATATAGGAACCTAAGAAACCAGTAGTACCAGTAACAAAAACATTAATAGCTTCAGATGTTTTTGGGTTAAATGGTTCACGGGATGGGTAAGAAGCTGGTAAAGTATCAACTAGAGCCTTTGCATCCGCTGCGTAATCAACAACAGCTACATTAGTAGTTTCTTCAGTGACAGCACCAGATTCTCTTATTCTTGTAATTTCAGCAGCGAAAGCTTTAATGGTTGGATATTTGAAAATGGTACCTAATGGAATTTCAATGTCTAATTTTTTCTTCAAAGAGAAAATCATCTTGGTGGCTAGAATGGAATGACCACCTAAATCAAAAAAGGAATCGTCAACTGAAACAGTAGCTGGTTTGGTTGGTAAAACATCTAACCATAAATCACGGATTTCACGTTCAGCTTCTGTAAATTCAGAGTCATCAATTTCAGTGGAAATGTTTGCAGCAACAAGATTTAATTGTTTGTTAGTTGGAAATTGTAATTTTGGTTTATCAACTTTACCATTTGGATTTAAAGGTAATTTATCCCAAACAACAATTAATGATGGCATAGCATAACTAGCTAATCTCTTTTTTAAAAATAACTTGATATCTTTAGTCAAAGCATGGTAACCAATCAAACCTTTTACAGTTTGATCAAATTGTAATTCGTCGGGAACAGGAGATTGAAACTCTTTTAATTCTGGCTTGTCAAATCTTGGAACCATAAAAGTTATCAAAGTTTTTTCATTATCAGCATTGTTACGAACTAAAGTAATATTTTCTCTAACTAATGGGTGTTGAGAAATATGGGTATCAATTTCACCTAATTCGATTCTGAAACCTCTGATCTTAACTTGATCATCAGCTCTACCACAACATTCACAATCACCATTTGGTAAGTAACGACCTAAATCACCGGTTCTGTACATTCTATCTCTTGGACCAAACCAAAATTCTCTCCATGGTTCACCATTATCTTTATTAATTGAGTTCCAATGACCATCTTCCACAAACCAATTGTTAATAAACTTTTCTTTATTTAAGTCTGGTAAACCTCTGTAACCTTCAGCTAAACCACCAGCACGAACATAGATTTCACCAACTTCACCAACACCACAAATTTGGGTACGATCATTTCTGTTTACAACCAATAATTGAACATTGAACATACCTCTACCGGCTGGCATGACATCCTTTAATTTTTTCAAGAAAGTTGGATCTTCACTCTTTGAATGTACTTCAAAAAATGAGACAGCACGTTGAGTTTCGGTGGTACCATACATGTTAACGATACGACAATTTTCAGCCAAAGTTTGTAAACGTAAACAATCACGCTTAGTTAAGATATCACCAACAAAGAAAGCATGATGTAATTTAGGAAATGGGGTTGTAGCTTGAGCAGTTAATAATTGACCCATTGCTGGAGTTAAGTGTGTGACAGTACAACCGTGAGTACCCATCCATTCAGCTAATTTACCTGGTGTACCGATGTCATCTTCGGTTGGAACATAAAGTTGAGCACCTAAGAATAATGGGGTAAACATATCTCTCTGAATTGGATCGTGAGCAATACCACTCAACATTGTAAATTTATCCTCAGATGACAATTTAAATTGTTTAGACATCCAATTGAAATAATAAGCTAATGAAAAATGTCTACCCAAAACACCCTTTGGAATACCTTCTGAACCAGAAGTAAATGATAGAGTTGGGTTAGAATCTGGACCAACAACGACGCCAGTTCTTGTATCCTTTAAGTGTTTGTATGGAGTTAAAACATCATTTTCACCTGGTAGAGAACCTTGTAAAGATGCATCATCTTGAATAGCGATGGATGGAATACGAGTGATAATGTCTAATTCTTTGGTAATATAATCTTCAACTAATTGATCTAATTGACCAGCAGCTCTAATTACAATCAAACCTTTTGGTTTAGCAACACCTAAATAAATTGTTTGTCTAGCTGGCGGATAAGCTGGATCGATAACAGAGAAAGTAGCACCAGCTTTTAAGACACCCATAACACAAACCATTAAATCAACACCTCTTGAAGAATAAATCATAACCACATCACCTCTTTTAATTCCAGTTTGAACTAAATAATGAGCAACAATGTTAGAAGCACGATTTATATCTTGGTAAGTGAAAATACGTGGAGGTTTAGTTGATGCTAAACTACCAGTTTCTACTACACATGTTCTTGTTGGGAATTTATCGGCATTATCTTGAAAGATGTCTTGAATACACCCAACAAAATCACACCAACCCAAGTTTTTAGTTGGATCTGGTAAATTTACTTCAGAATCTGGAGTAATTAATGAAATTTTAGTTACAATAGAATTGGTGTCATTTAGAACATTGGTTATGAATTGAATAAATTGGTTGACTAAAATTTGAATTCTTTCTTCAGAATATAATAATTTATTGTAAACGATATCAATTACTGAACCATTACTATTTTCATAGAGATTAATAGCTAAATCTAATAAGTGATGAGAAAATTGATTTAATTGAATGTTTTGGTTTTGAACAAATGCTAAACGGAATAATTGCGGACTTTTATCTAAGTCATTTTGAGTTTTAATAGTTTCTGATAAAGCATCAAAAGAAATATCGTCAATATTGTTAATTTCATTAATTTGTGTTTCAACAGTTTTATAAAGTTCATTAAAAGTCCAAGTTGGTTGAATAGTAAATCTCAAAACTCTATTATTGGTAATATAAAGAACGATATCATCATCACCAGATAATCTGTACATTAGGGTAGCCCAAACACTTAATGTGAATATATATTTATTTTGCAATGTTTCAACAGGTAAATCTAACATTGGAACTTGAATAGAAAAAATACCTTGTTGGGAGAATGGTTCTTCTTGTGGGCGTAAATAATCATGTGGAAGAACGGTTAATGTTGGATTGTCCAAAATTTGAATCCATTTATTAATAGCTGACATATTAGAAATGTAATTTAATATATGTTTGTTGAATTTGTTAACTTGTTGTTAATTAATAATTAATTAGTTGCTTCTTTGAGAAGAAAGATGTCCTAGTGAATAAATAATATACCAAAGTAGATATATATATATATATATGTTCTCGTAATTTTACAATTGCATCAAAGCAAATTTGACTCACCATCAGTAATCATTGAATTCTTTCAAAAACGGTGGAATTTCAATTTTCAAAATTCCATGGGATTTTCGAGTAGCTTTTCTTCACTGTGGTAATTAAAGATGCTCCTACGTTCATGAATGCTTTGCCATGGATGGTGGTACTTTGGACTCAGGTAAAAGTATCAACGGACATAGAGTAGACTTTTGTAAATGAAATTTAATTGTTTGATGCCACTTGATTGTGTTTGCCGTTTTATGAAAGTACCCGAATTTTTGACATAATATTCAACTTACAAAATTATTTATTACACATCAATAGCTTCGTAATTGGGACTATAGTTTTCGTTTTCTTGTACATATATAAAGGTACACCAGTTAAGTTGTATTTTGTTCATTTTTCGGCAATATATGTCTAATGAATGCTTTGCTCGCAAAAAAAATAAATTGTTGTACTATGAATTATTTCATTCAAAACTACTTGATTGCCTTAAATGGATGAAACAGATGAAAAAAATGAAGTTCAGTTCTTATTTTAATTTTTATAACTTTATTGTAAGCCATGAGTTCAATGATTGCAAGAATCAAGATGGGCACTGATACGTTTTTATAACTTATCACAAAAATAAGAATGGTATCAAATAGACACACATAATCATACACTAATATACATTGATGGTTATCACATTATTTAAGACATGTGTTCTTCTAGCGTCACTTTTTATCTACTCAGAATCTTCTTTTGAAATGTTTTGCATTTTTATTCAAAGAAATAAAATGTCAAAAAAAAATGGTTAATTTAAAACAAATTATTATTCAATAAATTTATTAATCCATTGCATATTTCATGTCAAAAACACCAAGTTTAAAACGCTTTTTGCAAGGTGAACCTTTGTCATGAGTGTAACTTAAAAGATTTATTGATGTAGTTAAGTGTGATTCTCAGCAAAAACTTCTTACTGAATTCACTGATGCAGACCTCAAAAAAATTTCAAATTTGATTATGAAACTTACACGAGCTGATTTAAAAAAGTTACTTGGAATACAGCAAAACCTGTTAGGATCATTGTATATTTATATTTGTAAAAATTACCAAGAAAGTAATTTTTTATTGATTTAGTGGTAACAATTGCAGAAAATTGAAAATGATTTGATGAATAAAACTGTGGTTGAAAAGTGATGTTTCAGTACTATGTAAACCAAAAACAAGAAGCTTTAGAACTTTTTAATTTGCTTATTTTGATGGTTGATAACTTGGGATAAAGAGACCTTTTTTTAATTGAAACCAGGTTAACTGCAAAAGGAAATGTTTTACAGTTTGTTGCAAATTAAAACAAAAAGTTTATCAGTCATATGGAAACATATGTATACTTGTTCCTGATTCTAAATCAGGAAATGGAAAATTTTGTTTTCGAAAGGTATCTTGATCAAAATGTATAAAAAAATTTAACATCGTAAATAAGAGTAATGTTAGATAGTAATATTTTCAAACATAAACTGATTGGATGTAACTTATATTTGGGCTTAAGGATGATACAGTTCAATACCTACATGTATCGAATGAAAAAAAAGAAAAAACACCTCTTTTGGATTCATAATTTTGATAAACGGGCTTAAGTAGTGGAATTAAGCTTTAATCTGATTTAACAAATTTTCTTTATGATAATATTATAATATTCAATGGATTTAACCCACAAATAAAGGAAAGTCGATTACTAGTAATCATAGTACCAAGTTCTTCACTGAAACACATTTTTCTGTAACAGATGATATATTACAGTTGAAATAGAAATAAAAGTATTTCGAATAAAGATGGTAGAAATAGTGCTGACAAGCAGTGTACATGACTCGGGTTGCATTTATAATATGAAATAAGTAAATTTAGTAAGTGTGTAAAATCAGTTAATAAATGAAGATAAATTTGAAAAGACAAATTGACAATGCACCGGATAGAAACATGAAGAATCGTTACAAGATATAAATTAACTTAAAAAATCTATGAATCTAATTATTGAAAATGAAAGAACATGAGTAGCAAAGTTATTATGATCATCAGTTAGTATTAATGTATACATACTCTCATGAATTAATTAATTGACAAGTACACTGAGATGTAAGGAATACATATTGCCTCTCATTACAAAGAACCTATTAGAACCAATTTAGGTATGAATCCTGATTATGTCCAAAATAATTATTATGAGGAACCGGCCAATGACGCATAATAGTTATTGACTTAAGAATTGGTTTGGATGAAAGATGCTTTAATTGCAATGAAATATTAATAGTTGATTCCAAATATTTTGTCATTACATAACGTTAGTTTAGCTATCAATTGGTATCCAATAAGTTGTTTAGTTAAATATTATTAATTGTTAAAGATTCTGTTTAAAATTTATTTATTGCTAAGATTATAACGTTAAAAACATTAATTGTTTAAAAGATTTTTAGAAGTCAATTCATTAGAATAAATAAATAGAAAAGATTAAAAGAGAACTTTTGTAAGAGGGATATTGAAAAGTATTTGTCAACAAATGTAATTTGCACAATCATTAAAGAAAATCAAGAAATCAAATTTGTCATCAAATATGCAACTTTACCCAAATAGAAAAGTAAATAAAGTCACCCAATCAACATTAAGTCAAAGTTAACTCTTGTTGATAAAAACAATGGGTCTGTGAGATAAATCAAGACTCAGAACAAAGGAAAACCCCTATCAAACATTACAATTTTGAGTAGTCTAATTAAAAGGAGAAATGAAAAGAAAAATGTATATCAATTAAAAAAGTTTAATATAATATTTTCAGAATTATCGAAACTAGAAATTACACCATTTCAAATTAATACCAATCCTTGTTGTATTAATTTTATTATTATCGCTATTATCCTTAATAATTACTTTCCTTTATTAAGTACTTTCCAACAACTAATAATTCATTACTTCTTTTTACCAAGTATTTAATTATTTAGTTTATTTTACTTTTATTTTGAATTCTTATATTACTTAAGGCTCAAACTATTTTTGATTCGAGATTCATCTAAGATCATCTTTATATATTATATATTTCCTAACGAATATATTACCCCGCTTCATGTTACGAATTATCGTTCCTAGTTTGAGTTCATCAGCTTAAAGGATATTTACAGAATTTCATAAATTTCTCAAATCCACTTATAACTTAGATTTCATTTAAGGAATTTATATCAGTTGAGTCCCATCTATCTGATTAATTAATTACACTATCAAGAAGGAGTTTATAATTGGCCAGAATAGAAATACTATAACAATTTACGGAAAGTAGTGTACTTTAAAGGTGGGATGATCATTACAGTCCATGAATAGAACTGTAAGTCCTCTCTTTATATAAAATAAACTATATAAAGTATACAAGAAAACTATAAAATAAAGGATGTTGTGAAAATTTCATCTCTATTTATAGTTTCACAATATTGTATTACATGACTAACACATGTGAAACAATTATCTGATAATAATCAATCAAATGTAACAAATAGCCTGCACTGGGCAATCTACATCTCAAAAGTTTTCAACAATCTCTCGGTAGCCAAGTTGGTTTAAGGCGCAAGACTGTAATGTGTAACAAAAACTCAAAGTAATCTTGAGATCGGGCGTTCGACTCGCCCCCGGGAGATATTAATTTTTTTTCCAAACATAGTATATATTGTAGTAAACTCTTTACTTATAAGTCACAGGGCAACGAATTCCTCTTTTTAAAGAAGGGAGGCAATATAAAAAGAAAGTACGGTGGGAAGACCAGCACTAATAATGCCTAGATAATTACAAATCAATGAATATTCGCACCAGCTCTTTTTCAGTGTTAATACCTGTATATTCAACATCCAAAAGACACATGAGGTGCAACAGTTCATAGAGACTTCCATTCCACGTGATCAATACTTTTTAGAAACTTCAAATTTTCAAACCGTTTTTGTCAAATCTTCAAAAGAAAAATTAGAATAAGCACCATTTTACTGTTATTTTGAATATTACAGATATGGAAACTGTAAGATCTATCGAGGCAAGTTTACCACCAGAACAAACGCCCACAGCTCAAACTATAAATGAATTAAAAGAAGAATTATCACAAGAATTTAAATTAGCCGCAAACGCTGTAACCAAATTGTATCGCATCGCAAATGAGAAAAATTCAATTTTGAAACATGTGGGTTACATTGATTGTTTAAATGATATAATGAAAATTTTAGATAATAATGAAATAAATAATTTAGATGAGTTGAAAAAATGGTGTATAAATGAAAAAATAAATAAATTAGGTAAGGATAACAGTATCTTAAATACTCCGATTAGTAATGGTAATAATAATAATTCCGATGCTATTGGGATTAATAGTGTTCGAGAAATTAACAAACCTAAATTAATCTCACCCAAATTTAAACTATCTAAACCACCATTGAGCGTAGAACAATCAAATGAAACTATACAACAAATAAAATCAAGAGGCAAATGGGCTAATAATTGTTCAAGAAACAATAATGGCAGTCATAATAATAATTTAAATAGTAGTAGTAATAATAATAGTAACACTAGCAGTATTAATTTTGTACGTCACATTAAAAGACAGAAGAAGAAACTTTGATATCAAAAATGAAAAATCACAATGAATCAATATTACTCCCCCTTTACCCCTACGGTACTAAATAACTCCTATTAATTTTCAATTTATTGAAAATTGCTATTGAAAAAGTTCACCGAACCACTACAAATTACGTAGTACACTTTTACAAGCTATGCATATTATTACTTTAAAACTATGGTGTAATTATTCCTCCAAAATTGTAAAAATAATGTTTTTTCTTCCAGCAAAATTGAAATTTTTTCAATATTTAGAAAACTGAAATCAAAACCACAGAAATTAACGTACGGATTACTGTGCTCCGATTTTTCTTCAATTATTGACATTTATTTAAATTGATAATTAATGTAGTGATGATTAAAGATTATTGGTAGCTATTACCTATTTGATTGCTGATTTTTGTCCATTATCGGAATATTCTAACGATCAATTTTTTATCTGATTATTAAATTTATTTATTATATCTGAAATTTATCATCTTTAAATTCTACTTTGTATTCATACACAACTTTTTTTTTTCTCTTTTCCTCAATTTCATTTTGTGAGGTTTGATTCAACTATACTCATTTCAAGGGTGATAATTTCTTTTATAAAATCCCCTTCAACTCAGAAATCAAAAGAATAAATAATTAAAACAAGTAATCCATGACTTATAACATCAATACAGATATGCCAAATAATATTAGTTCCAATACAACATGTATGCCGAATCACATGGAAACGATTAAAATTGGTACCATTGGACTGAACTTACAAAATAGTTGGGCAATCAAAGCACATTTCCCAGCAATACGACAACTTTCATCACATTTCGCCATAAGTGCACTATTCAATGAAAATCTAAAATCAACAATTGATACCATCAAGACCTTACAATTAGAAAATTCTGTAGCATATCCAACATTAGAATCTTTCTTCCTTTCCTCAAACATTAATATGATTTTAATTTCATTACAAGAAAAAAATTACACTGAAATAATACCAAGTTTAATTAAATATTGTCAAATGCTTAATAATAAAAATAATTTTGAGAATGTTAATAACTCAAATAGAAGAATTAACTATGTCTTATTTGATTGGCCATTAAATTGTTCCACTGAAGAAATTGAAATTTTGGTTAAAGAAATGTCTAATTTAGGTATTCAAACGATAATGTCACTACAAGGCAGAAAATCTCCATATATTTTAAGGGCAAAAGAATTAATACAAGAGGGTTCCATTGGATTGATAAATTCAATTGAAATAACCGGTAATGGAGCTTGGTATGGTTATGAAAGAAATATTAAGTCACCACTATATCTTTTTCAAAATGGTAATGGTTCAGATCTAATTTCTAATTCATTTGCACATACAATTGATGTGGTACAATATATTACAGGTTCATATTTTGCACAAATAAGTGCAATGATTTTTAATAATATTCCAAAACAAGATTTGATTGATGAAAATGGTAATAAAACAGGAGGACAAATCGTTAAAAATGTACCGGATCATTTACTTTTCCAAGGTAAACTAATTAAAGGTAATGTACCCGTATCTTGTAGTTTTAAAGGTGGGAAACCAACTAAAAAATTCACCAAAAATTTAGTCATTGATATTCATGGTACTAAAGGCGATATTAAATT
Organism: Grigorovia yakushimaensis; assembly: GCA_003709265.2. Lineage (NCBI taxonomy): Eukaryota > Fungi > Ascomycota > Saccharomycetes > Saccharomycetales > Saccharomycetaceae > Grigorovia > Grigorovia yakushimaensis. The sequence goes on along the minus strand of PPOC02000476.1, from coordinate 50,096 downwards.
GGAGGGCGATGCTGGTTTTGTTGAAATGTCTAATTTAGTATTGTATTACAGTGGTATGAAACAAAATGAAATACATACTAATGAAGGTGAAATTCTTTATGAAGAAGGTAAAGAAGTAATGGAATTTTATCATTTAAGGAATTATAACGCTTTGTTAGGCAACATATTTAGATTATACCAATCAATCATTGATTTACATACTTTTCAATCAAAACAGGGCCAATTACAGCCATATAATATCCAGAGTTTCCAGTCTCAATTTTTCCCTACGCTAACTGATGGCCTAATCCTTTTTAGATTAATAAAGTCAGTTTTTAAAAGTCATATATTAGGTTCAACTTTAGATGTTAGTAACATTTGCTAATACATATATATATATAATTGAATTTATAACTAATAAAACTAATTCATCGAGCATCTTAAAAAAGCATTCTCTATTTATTTCTATATCCTTGAATGAGTGAAACTACGCTAAAAGATCTTGGCATTATTCTATTTTTTTTAGTTAAAGAAAAGACGGCACGGTGTATAATTTTAATAAAACATAACCTTTATGTTTTTCCGTGGTCCCAGCATGGTTATTTCGCTTTATTGATTGTTCAATTTTCTTATACAAATTTGACAAAATTCTTCAATAGCCTCATTATAATGAATACCGCCATATCTTAAAGTATTTAAATATTCAATAGCTAAATGTTTCTTATTGTCTGTAGTCATATCGCCACCACTATCAGTAGTTAGTATTCTATAAACTTTACTTAAATGAAATTTAACAGTATTATATTTTAGTAAATTTTTCAACTCGGGGGTAGACTGATAAATATCATTTAGGTCCTTAGTTTCTAAAGAATTTGGTTTAGTAGTTTGGTCACTCTCATCTTCACGAACAGCATTGTTACCATTGAAGTCACTTTCTGTCATACTGGTGTTTTTCTCATGATTATGCTTTTCGATATCTTTGTAGCACTTTAATGAACAATACATTACATTACATTTCGGACATTTGTATTTTGCAACTCCATCATTACAAATACCACATTGATTCTTGGTATCTTTATTCATGTAGTCTTATATGACTTTTGAGATGAGCCGATAAGTTTTGAAAATAATAATTTTTAATTTTTCTGAAAAAAAACTATCTCAAGAAATTTGCTTATTTGAAGAACAATTTTATTTAACCACTCAATTAAGCTAAGTTTAGCATTGCTGAGTGCAGTTATATTAATTAATAGTATTTTCCAATTATTTAATAGTTTAGGTGCAATTGATTTTAACTAAGAAAAATTAAAAAATAACGCTCCGTATGGGACTCGAACCCACAGTCTTCTCCTTAGGAGGGAGACGCGTTACCATTACGCCAACGGAGCTGACAAAGATTAGTAGCTGCACTATTATTACATGGTCCAAGTTTTGGAGTAGCAATATGACAATTTTAACTCAAACACTGTGAAATAAAGACTAGAAAACCCTTTTTAGTAATCTATCTAATAATTTTCAAAGGATATATTGAAGGTAATAATTAAAACAAAATTTTATGTCACTCATGAAGAATATTCTGCAATATATGGTCTTTGTAGTTCGTCGGCATATATACTTTCCTTGAGTGTCTTTCCTTTAAAAAAATGAATAACGCTTCTATTGAAAAGCTATTTGGCCGTTATATACTATAAGACAAAGTTTCAAAGAGCTGAACTTTTACAGCAAATCGAAACGGTTACCTCGAATCAAAACCAGCACATTGGCAAAAAAGTAAATGGTGAGAGCAGCAAAACCTCTAATGTGATATTGGTCTCTTGAAGAAAAAGTAATAAAAGAAAGACGTTATTAGTCTAAACGCAAAATTAGAGTGATGGAACACTTTCTTACTGGTTTTTTTCACTAAGATGAGTGAAAAGCATAAAATTGAACAAGAACAAGAAAAAATAAAACCAATTAACTGTTTTGGAATGGCCAGAATAGAAATACTACAACAATTTACGGAAAGTAGTGTACTTTAAAGGCGGGATGATCATTACAGTCCATGAATAGAACTGTAAGTCCTCTCTTTATATAAAATAAACTATATAAAGTATACAAGAAAACTATAAAATAAAGGATGTTGTTAAAATTTCATCTCTTTTTATAGTTTCACAATACCGTATTACATGACTAACCATGTGAAACAATTATCTGACATTGAAGATATTGCAATGAACTACAATCAAAACAAGATCTAAATTATTCTTCTCTAAATAATTAGTTATTCATAGTATCAAAAAGAGATAGTCATTATTATAAAAGAGCCCTAATCTAATTGAAGAATTGTTTATTAAAATTTTGAATATGAGAATATGTAAATCTATATAATGAATATCTAGAATCGCATCCAAACTATCTGAAATTAGCTTATCAATATTTGAAACTATTGATAAAATTTGAATAATCTTCATTATTAGTGATACTGGGTGATTCTGAACTAGCGTCATTGGAAAAATACGCTCTTTGTGGTGTAATAACATGATTTTCATCACTATTATTATTATGTGAATTTAATTTTGGTGTTGTAGCGTCTTTATTTATAATCTGATCTTTTTGCCCACTAGTAGATGCAACGTTCTTTGTATTAGTGTACTTCTGGATATCATTGAAGGCGTTTTTTTTCTGTTCAAAATTTTCATTAAATTTAGCAATTTCACTTCTATTATGAATATTTTGTTGATGCAAATTCGAAGTTAGAATTGGTGAGACCATATTTTTTTCATTTTCATTAGTATTTATGTAATAATTAAAAATAGATGTTAAGTCGTCGTCGACTTCAGAAAAATGCTTGTCGAAAGTTTTGATATTAATATCATGATGATTATTTTTGATATAATTTTTACTGTGGTTAAAATCATTCATTTTTAGATCTAATAAATTAAATCTACTGTTTTGCATTGTGTTGAGGTTATGGCTATAGTTGTCAAACTGATTATTTGAAGGATATGATGCATAAGAACCGCTATTCCCAAAGATAGCTGATGTAACACGAACTTGGTTATTTTGACTAATATTATCGTCACTTGTATCAAATAGTATATCATCTTTTCTCTGAATATTTTTAAATGAGTTTGTCGAGTCATTAAAGATTTTATAGTCAAAAGTTGATTGTTTTGAGTTATCAGTTAGTTCTTCTAACTCCAAAACTGATTCTGATGGTTTTAATAAGCCAGTATTAAAAGCTTCATTTTCATAATCCTTATGACGTTTCATAACTAATTGATCAATATGATGATTTATCTTAATGAAAACAAAATCTCTTAGGCCTGAATATTTATGATCCCTGATCAATTTGAAATAAACAAAAATGGAACAAATTAATGCAAAACATAATTTGGCTATAAAGAAACACCAAACCACGAATGAAAAAAATGAAAATGATAAAATTACTGCTTCTTGTTCATTTGCTTTGGCAATTGCCTTAATCTTATTAATTAAACCTTCCATTGTTTCTAGATTACCCAAATTCATATCATTATTATTACCACCGCTCACTGTTATTAATACCGACCATAAAGTTAGACCATTGATTACTTGTCTTGGCGAATCAGTAAAGATTAAACCTAAAGAATCTTTTAGTTCAAAGAAAACGTAAAATGCAAACCACTGGAAAGTGCCATGAGATGATATTTCGTTAAAAACACAAAATTTAGAATAATCTACTATGGAAAAAGTGTTCCTACATATATTATTAACATAACATCTAGCAATATTACGTGATCTAAAAACAATGATCGCTATGATAATATTATACAGCACTAAAACTATTGATGCTAAGATACATGCACTGAATATCCATTTCGAAATACGGAAGGGAATATATGGTTTAATGATGTTATTGGACCACGAATTGTAGGCTAATAATTTAATGCACGTATAAATATCTGAAATAAAAAATGCGATTTTCAGTAACGTGAAAATCCATGTACCTATAATATAATTAAATAATGTGCCAATTCTAAAATTTTTGAATAATATTGTGTCTATATCCTTGAATGTCTTAGGATTGACGACTTTTTCCCATTTATTATTAAACATTCGTTAATGATTAACGTGAAGAAAAAAGCATCTGAGATCAATTAAAATGCACGAATTATGGAGAAAAAACTTGATATTGTCAAAGATGCATGTAATAACAATACAAAGGATTCTCTATATGAATGCTTTGGCAAAGGATAAACTTACAATAAAGCTCCAATTTGATTCATTTTGAAGAAATCCAGTTTTTCAATATTTTTCAAGAATGAAATCGAAAAACAAACAAAAATGAATTTTCATGATTTCTGAAGAAAACGATCGTGTTGCTGGTGATCACCGACTAACGTTTCACAGACTAGTTCCTTGTAGAGTTGAAGACCATTTTCCTTATTTCGTACATATAATCTTTGCTGTCTTTGCTAGTTAAGGATATATTATCTTTGGCAGGCCGTAGGTCACTTCCTGGAATAAACCAGCCACCAACTTTTTTGTGCCATTTATTCTCTTCGTGATAAAATTTCTCCAAAGTGTGGGAATTGATAATATATTTGATGTTTAGCACTGAATGTAAAGGTTGCTCTGATAATAAATGTGGTATAGTTCTTGTATTATACGTATTTAGAGAATGATATCTTTTATTATGTTGCTGAATGTTACTTGCTGCCTCTTGTTCAATGTGGCTGCTCTTTGATCTGATGTTCGTAAATTTGTTTAAGTTGGTTTGTTTTTCATTTCTATCAAGGTCTAAGAAAGGATCATGTTCTTCACCACTTAGACTGACCCATCTATTTTGTTTCTCATCTAATATCATGTTACCCACAACTTTGGTATTTTTATTTTTGGTTATAGTTTTAACATTAGCAAATCTATCTAGTGCCTGTTCATTACCTTCCCACTTCATACTTTGGGGATTATAAGTCATAGAACCTTTTTTTAATGGCGTATTATAATCAATGGTTTGTTTAATTGTCCTTATTTTGGAAGTAGGACTTTGATTCTTATAACGACTATCAGTTATTTCACTCCTTATTTTATTATTGTCTTCGTTAGTAAATGGTAAATTCGAACCTATATCAATATAATCGAGATTATTATTAACTTCGCCAGAGCTTCGAACATTTCTAAAATACTGTGGTTTAACTTCATCTTCCTCGAATAAGAAATCGCCGTTATCGGTATAAGTTCCATCATCAAAACGTTCTTCAAATTTATTTAAATAGTCGTCATCAAAGTTAGTATTGTTAGTGAAATTGTATTTATTACTTTTGATATTTCTTGAATTGTATTTGTTACTAAAATCAGGTTGTAAGGGTTCTATTATTACAGTATCATTTTTGTTAGTTTCATTCTCTTCTTTTAATGGCGAGTGTGCATTTAAACCTGTCATCGACCTTTTAAACCTGACAGAACTTCTTTTGGATGGTTGTCTTAGATTTCCATACGACATACTGTTTTTCAATCTTTGATAATGGGTATTATTGTTTTGATATTTATTTTGCAATAGTTGTTGTGTCTTTAAATCAGCCATCGATTTTGGATGTTTCAATTTAATTTGATCCGACAGAATCGGAACTTTGGTTGATTGTAGTTCATCATGCAAGTTCAATAGTGTTTGAAACTGTGATGATAAATTGTCATCCTTAGCTGTGTATTGATTTTGCTGATTATTATCCGCATAGGTATTGACATATTGTTTATCATTACTATTATAACGGCTTGTTCGCTTTACATGATTATTTTGTCTAATTGCTTGATCAAAGTTATCTTTATTATCTTTAAAATCTCTTACCACATCACGGTAATAATATTCATCATCAAAATCGCTATCAACAGGTGATAGCTGGTCTCTTCTACTATCTGAGAATAAATGTCTATCTGAACTAGTCGCTGATGACATAGTAGGTAAGTTGTTGTTATCTCTTATTCTCTCACTCAAAATTCTTTGTGAACTAACTTTGCGCTGTTGTACATTCCTTGTAAACTCATTATCTATATTTTCAAAAGATGAGTCGTATTTCATGGCCCGTTTGTGCGATCAAAGTAGTTTTGTTTTCAATGTTGTTGTTTACTTGATTTTATTTAGAATTATAATTTTCAAACGAATATATTAAACAATATTTAATTATTATATAGTAATCGTGACATTGACACAAATATATCAATAACACTAAGCGTTTTGTCCCTGTCTACCCACTAAAGTTACACCTTTGGTTATTTTCACTGCATCTGTAACCAAATTATCACCAAAAACATCAATCAATTTCAAATTAGTGTTTTCTTTAATAAATCTTTCAATTAATTCGTTATTGATGCATCTCACAAAACCAACGTTTAAATAACGTAAGTTTGGACAGTGCATAAAAGAAAATGCTTCAGAAGTTAAACTTTTCAAACTATTTATGTCTAACCTTTCAATTGAATCCTTGGCGACGTTCAACATTAACTCCTGAAGCACAGAATCATCTAATTGAAGACACCTTTTCAAGCTTAAATATTTTAAAGATGGGAATGAAATTTGACTTAACAAATACACTAGTGCGTCTGAAGTTAATAAATCTAATTCCTCCAACTGTAAACTCGTAATTTTATTATTAACGTTATTTTCTCCAGATGCAAATGCTCCCAAACCGTTAATTATGATAGAGTCGGTTAACTCTAAACAACCGTTTAATGATAAATTGGTTAAACTATTACCAATTTGACCCAAAATATTTATGATAATTTCGTCAGTAATATCTTCTTCATTGTATGGATATTCTAATTTCATTCCCATCTTTAAAATA
>PPOC02000476.1:0-43297 GCA_003709265.2 Grigorovia yakushimaensis | reverse complement strand
GTTAACTCTAAACAACCGTTTAATGATAAATTGGTTAAACTATTACCAATTTGACCCAAAATATTTATGATAATTTCGTCAGTAATATCTTCTTCATTGTATGGATATTCTAATTTCAAAGTATGAAATTTTTCATTTTGTAAATATTGTGGTAATATGCCGTAGTTAGAAACTGAATCTAATCTTGAAAGTTTTAATGATTCTAAAGTTTCATAGCAATTGATCAATAAAGAAGATAGATTGTTATCAGTAAATCTATGAGTATTAGAGATATGGAACGTTTTCAATCTACCTTGCATCATTCGAAAAAACTTGTTCCATGTGTCCTCATTAATTAAAAACGGACCATCTAATTTGATTGAACATAAATTAGGTAATTTTTCGGCCATGTAAAGCAATGCTTCATTATTTAATTGACCACACATTTGTAATGATAAAGACTCTAGCTTGGGTGAAAATATTGTTAATGTTTTATAACCATCAAATGATATCTTGGAACAATCGTGGAATGTCAAAGATTTTAAATCAGTCTTTAAAAATAATTGTAAGGTAGAATCATTTAATGCCCTATTCCTTGTTAAAGAATTGGCCAGTTTTGTCATGTTTTCCAGTGATATACCACCAAGACTTTCACGCAACTGTGCAAAAAATGGATTATTTTTGTCATAATTATCAGATTGCCAAGAGATAATATTTTCACTAATTTTCTTCAATGATAATTCTTGCAAAGTTGGTACAGTATCATCTTCGTTCTCTAATAACTTTTCAGCCTTTCTTTTCCTCTTACGACGACTGTCTAGCAATTTCTTACTCCTGGCTTTTTTCTTTGCAATATTTTCATTAGATGCCTCAGGTATAATAACAGTTTGAGATGTAGATTCAGTGTATTCCTCTTCATCGCTATCATCACCAATATTTGCCAAAATTTTAGTTCTTTTAGAACTCATTGGCTTTTCAAAGTCGGTATCTGTTTCAGTTTCATCTTCATCTTGACTGTCTTTGATTTCATCTTCATTTAATTCTGTTTTAATTTTGTTGTTTTGGCTTTTAACCTTTATACTCTCTATGCTAATATCATTATCCTCTTGAGAATCGTTTACTTTCTCCTCATCTATTTTATTTTTGTCATTATCTTCCTTTATTTGTTCTTGATGTTGTAACCATCTTTGTTTGATATTTTCAGCACTAATACCTTCTTCTTGCAAAAATTGTGTTAATGCCGAATTTGGGCCTTTGATTTCATTTTGACTATGTCTGTTTCTACTTCTATACATCTTATAATATTCTGATGATATGTAAAACGTTTTTAATATGGTTAGAAAATTGATTTTAAATTGAAAATTTGTTTTAAATTTTAATTATTATAAACTAGCTAAATTTTGTTTCAAGCAAAAAAAAAACCCTTATACTATTTGTTGTTTAAGAAGGAACACACTTGGAATGAAAAAAAATATGAGTATTATTCAATGGTGTACAAAAATGCGCAAGCCCGGAATCGAACCGGGGGCCCAACGATGGCAACGTTGGATTTTACCACTAAACCACTTGCGCTTGACGAAAGTTAGTAAATTAGTTTTATTTATATATCACTTAAAAAAGCCAATTTTTATTATTTCACTTGGTTAGCATTATTTCTGATAATTATTACATTATTTAAAGGTTTAAGCTGTTTAATATTAATTTTACAATTTTTTATTTTTTCTTTCAAAAGTTTTTTAAAAAAAATATTGTAAAGTTTTTATTGTTTAGGTTTTATTTCACTTTAAAAAGTTAAAATCTGAATGAAAACTTAAGAGTGAGATAAACAAAATACATGAAGAGATTACAATAATAAAAGCTGCACACTCATTTTACATACAGCACAATTATTTTATCGTCAATAAAAATCTCTGAAGAAGCAATAATAAACAATCATTTTTCAAAAAGCTCGATTTAAAAGCATTTTACACATATAGTTATTTGTGCTCACAAAGGCTATAATAACTTCATTGTCTTCTGAACAACTAAATTATCTTCTTAAGTTATATACGTTAACTTTATATCTATTTTGTCAACATTTAAAGACCTATATTTTTTAAACAACAAATTTTCTACAAGTAAGTTGTTAAAACATTTATGAAAAAACGAATGTTTATTTCCAGTTCGTACTAATATGTTCAGCAGCAGTTCTACCAAAAACAACACATTCTAGTAAACTGGAACCACCAAGTCTATTAGCACCGTGAACACCACCAGAAACTTCACCAGCAGCGTATAATCCATTTACTAATGGTTTATTATCTATGCTTAATACTCTTGCATGTTCATCAATTTTAACACCACCCATAGTAAAATGAACTACAGGTGTTATTTCACCAACAAAAATTTCCGTATTTGGATTAATATTAGTTGCATCAAATGAATTAATAATCAAAGAACGATCAAATTCATCATTTTCTTGATTATTAGAATATTTAGATAAAACATTAACCATCTCTGATGGTGAAGCCTGTAGATCAAATGATTTTACTAAATCAGATATTGAAATCTTTTTGATTAGTTTTTTATAAAGATAAAAATCCATATTATTCTTATAATTTTCATAAACTTTTTCACTCATTACTAACAAAGCTCTATTATCATCTTGAGGACAATAATTTTGAATTGCCATAGTTACGTTGTCTCTAGTTTCTAGTTCATTAACAAATCTTTCACCAGTTACTGGATGTAAAAGAATACCACCTAAACCTCTTAATGCTTCAGCAGCTAAAAATTTCCAATTATTACTACGATCATTTGGATCAATAAATCCAGTTGGATGAACTTGTATTTGATTCATATCAATTAAATCAGCACCCATATCCTGTAATAAATTTTGACCATCACCGGTAGTTTGTTTACCGTTAGTTGTTGGTAAATCAATTAGTTTTGGTGCGTATTTCTTTAACATTTCCTTTGAATAACCAAATCCACCAGTTGTAAAAATTACGTTTGATGTATTTATATCATGCAATCTACCAGTATCGTCTTTATAAGTTACACTTGTGATTTTGTGATTTTGTTTATTAACCTTGACAACTTTACTATTCAACAGAATATTTACCAGTGACGGTTTTTCAGTTGCAATTCTTTCTAAATTTTTAGACAAAGTTGATACTATTTCGAAACCAGGTGGTAATTTACCATTTGACCTATGTGTTCTTGGTTTGCTGTGACCACCTAATTGTGCCAAAGCATCTAATTTAATATCAAATTCAGTCTGTAACCAGTTAATAGCGCTCTTGGAGTTTTGAGTTAATTTCTCCATCAATTTTAGGTTACCCTTATCCTTAGCAGATTTAACAGTATCCATCAAGAAAGTATCAACAGAATCCTCAATATTTAAAGAATCTTGAGTTTTAGTGTTAACACCGTTAATACCACTGGATGCTTTAATAGAATTACCACCCATTGAACTTTCTTTATCTATCAATACAATTGGTATATTGTAACGTTGTACTAATTCATTACTAGCCGTTAGGCCAGCTAAACCAGAACCTACAATGATAACTGGTAAACTACTTATATTAGTAGTTATTGATCTTTTAGACCAAATCAGTTGAAGCGTGTTCTTTAACATCGACAATAGAAATATACCTATTATAAGGTATACTAATTTTTGTAAAGGTCTTCTCATTTTTAGTTAATTAAATTTGTTTGTTCAAAATTAAATTAATAATCAGGATTATTTTTTATTTTATTAATTCACCTTGCATTGATATCTTATATGAGTTAAAATATGCATGTAGTTACTTATATCAAGCTACTTTAGTTTGTTTGATTTGATTTATTTACAAGCTATGAAATTCTATATAATTTTCAAAGTTTTGTCTTTAAAAACTGCTTATGAGTATTGATATATACGTGGTTTTATGAAATTTTAATAAGTTTTTAATTCATAATGTTAGTGAAAAATCAACGAACATGTTTATACAGTTCAAAGATAGCAGCAGGTGTTATACCTGGTATTCTTCTTGCCATTCCAATATTACTGGGTTTCACCTTATTTAATAATTGCTTGCACTCGATGGAAACACTATCCAGAGTATTATAATCAAAATTTATTGGTAATTTTATAGACTCATCTGCTTCGAAAGCTTTCACAAATTGTCTTTGTTTAGCTAAAAATGGTTCATATTGACCTTGAACATCAATCTTTAGAGCAACATGTCTTGGTATTTCATTTAAATTAATGTTGAGATTAGGTATTTGAGTTGCTATTTTCTCCAAATTGATATCATTGAGACGGAACATATCCCAAGCAGATTTATTTTTAGATTTCATGTTAACAATTGAATTTAATTGACTGGTCCAGGAACTTGAATTTTGTTTGAAATTTTTCAACTTATCAATAGTTGAATCATAGATAAATTTATCTTGAGTAAATCTATTCCAACGTTCATCTTTGACTATACCAAATTTTCTACCTAATTCAGTTAATCTTAAATCAGCATTATCTTGTCTTACTGTTAGTCTAAATTCTGAACGTGAAGTAAACATTCTATACGGTTCTTTGATACCTTTAGTGATTAAATCATCAATCAAAGTGGCAATAAATGCGTCAGATCTTTTCAAGGTGAATGGATTCTTTTTTTGAACATATAATCCGGCATTGATACCAGCAATAATACCTTGAGCAGCAGCTTCTTCATAACCTGTTGTACCATTTATTTGACCTGCCAAAAACAAACCTTGAACTAATTTTGTCTCCAAAGTATTTTTCAGTTGCCTTGGATCAATAAAATCGTATTCTACACCATATGCAGGTTGCAGAATTTGACAATTTTCTAAACCAGGTATTAAATGTAACATTTTAATTTGAATATCTTCGGGCATTGAATTTGAAATACCATTCGGATAAATTATATTTGAATCTATACCTTCTGGTTCTAACCAAATTCTATGTGAATCCTTGTTAGTGAATCTAATTATTTTAGCTTCAATAGATGGGCAATATCGTGGGCCCATAACGTCTTGTTTAATTAGATGAATGCTCTTATGTAAATTGGATTTTATCAAATCATGTACTCCATTAGTTGTATTTGTAATAAAACAATTAATTTGTTCTTTAATCTTAACATTTTCATTCATAAAACTCATAGTCCATGGTAAACTATCACCATTTTGTAATTCTAAATTTTCAAAGTTAATTGAATCTTTTAAGATTCTTGCTGGTGTACCAGTCTTCAATCTATTTAGTTGAAAGCCATTTTCAATTAAAGTATTTGATATACCAGTGGTTGGTTTCTCATTGATTCTACCAGCGGGAAAACTCTTTTCGCCAATATGAATCTCACCATTAAGGAAAGTACCAGTTGCCAACACAACAGCATCGGATTGGATTATAGAATTATCATCTAATATTACACCTGAAATTTTTTTTTCAGAAACGCTATTATTATCGATATGATCAATAATCAAATCTTTAACTTTCTGTGTTATAATGGTTAAATTTGGATACTTAGAATTATCCAACATTTCATTTTTCAATTCGTTTGAGTATAGTTTTCTGTCAATTTGAGCTCTGTTCCCCCAAACGGCGAATCCTTTGCTCTTATTTAGAATCTTGAACATAATGCCAGCTTTATCAATGATCTTTGGTGCCATACCATCCAATGCATCGATTTCTTTCAATAACGTGCCTTTACCTATCCCACCCATACTTGGGTTACAAGATAGAGTACCAATATTGTCCAAAGAAGGAGTTATTAGCCAAGTGGTTAAGTTTAGTCGTACAGATGCCATTGCTGCTTCTATACCTGCATGGCCAGCACCGATGACAATAACGTTTGGTTTTATTGTGCTTTTGGCATACGATAGTAGTCGTCTAGTGGATGTACACAGACATGTTCTCTTCATCAAAAAGACAGAGTACGTATTGCGTATTATGCAAATATTGTGTTATGTGTTGTGTTAGAGAGTGTTTTTTAGGTGGTTGTGCGATGTTTCCATTACAGTTTCGAACTGAAAAACTTCTGGAAAGATTGTTTCCTGCAAGTGTTTTTAGGGTTCTCCGCAGGTTGGCACTGCAAGGCTTGCTGAATTGCTTCACTTTGCTTTACTCTGGAGTGGTATGGAGTGGTGATCGTCAGTGGGGACCCTCTGTGTTTACAGCGATGCGCCTGCGTGCGCTGCTGAGACTCCAATGTGTCTCAAACTGTTCGTATTAAGTAAGAAAATAGTCAAATGGGCATTTCCCTTTTCGGCCACGGTGACTTCGCCCCAGAGTCACGCGGAGTCAACAGCCAATTTATTTTCTTTAATTGACTCCCAACTGCAAATGCACTGTCAAATGCACTGGTATTTAAACACTGCTCTAACTCATCGCTTGAATTTGAGGCATTCTCTCGAACAAAAGACCACTGCATTATCTCTTAAAAAGATAATAATCAACTCATACAAAAGCAAAACAAAAGCATCAACACATTCAATATACTTTTAATACGACTATGTCACTTAATCTACTTGTATTAGGTAACGGTGGTAGAGAACATGCTTTAATTTGGAAATTATCACAATCAAAATCTGTCTCAAATATCTTTGTGGCTCCAGGTAATGGTGGTACCGCTAATTTAGTAAATGTGACAAATGTTGATCTAAATCCAGAACCAGAAAATTTTGATAAATTAAAGGAATTTGCCATTTCAAATGATATCAATTTAGTCATACCTGGCCCAGAACAACCATTAGTTGACGGTATCACTGATGTTTTCTCAAAGATTGGTATTCCAGTTTTTGGTCCATCTGCTAAGGCAGCACAATTAGAAGGTTCAAAAGCCTTTTCTAAATATTTCATGGATAGACATAACATTCCTACCGCAAAGTTTTTCACTACTGATAATTATGATGATGCAATCAAATATTTAGACAATATTGATTATAAAGTTGTCATTAAAGCTGATGGTATTGCTGCTGGTAAAGGTGTCTTGATTCCGGAAAATTTACAAGAAGCCAAAGAAGCATTAAAGACTATTATGGTCGAAAAGCAATTTGGTGATGCTGGTAATAAAGTTGTCATTGAAGAATTTTTAGAAGGTCAAGAAATCTCAATCTTAACAATTTCTGATGGTTATTCTTATTTCAATTTACCTGCTGCACAAGATCATAAGAGAATTGGTGAAAATGATACTGGTTTAAATACTGGTGGTATGGGGGCTTATGCACCAGCACCAGTTGCCACAAATAAAATTTTAAGTCAAATTGATAAAGAAGTTATTAAACCTACAATTGATGGTTTAAGAAAGGATAGATTACCATTTATTGGTGTTCTTTTCACCGGCTTCATTATTACTGCAAATGGTCCAAAAGTTTTAGAATATAACGTAAGATTCGGTGATCCAGAAACACAAACCGTTTTACCTTTATTAACTGATGACACTGATTTAGCTGAAGTTTTCCTTGCTGCCGCTGAACATAGATTAGATTCCGTTAAAATTAACATCAAAGATAACGCCTTTGCCACTACCGTTGTCTTAGCTGCTGGTGGATACCCTGAAAATTATAAGAAAGGTAATGAAATTGTTCTCGATACACACAACTTACCATCTGATTCATACATTTTCCATGCTGGTACTACTATTAACTCTGAAGGTAAATTAACCACTAATGGTGGTAGAGTCATTGCTGCTACTGCTGTATCCAACACTTTAAAAACTACTGTGGATAAAGCTTATGAAGCTGTCAATTGTATTAAATTTGACGGTAAATATTACAGAAAGGATATTGCTCACCGTGCATTCAAAGCTAACTCTGAAAAGGATGAAGTTGCAATTACGTATGCTGATTCTGGTGTCTCTGTCGATAATGGTAATAAATTAGTTCAAGAAATTAAGGATATGGTCAAATCAACCAGAAGACCAGGTGCTGATTCCGATATTGGTGGTTTTGGTGGTGTCTTCGATTTAAAGGATGCTGGTTATAACACTGATGATACCCTTTTAGTTGCTGCCACTGATGGTGTTGGTACCAAATTAATTATTGCTCAAGAGACTAATATTCATAACACAGTTGGTATTGATTTAGTTGCTATGAATGTTAATGATTTAGTGGTACAAGGTGCTGAACCATTATTGTTTTTAGATTATTATGCTACTGGTGCATTAGATATCCAAGCTTGTGCTGATTTTGTTTCTGGTGTTGTTGAAGGTTGTAAACAAAGTGGTTGTGCTTTAGTCGGTGGTGAAACTTCAGAAATGCCAGGTATGTACCCACCAGGTCATTATGATACTAATGGTACAGCCGTTGGTGCTGTAAGAAGAAACGATATCTTACCTAAGATTAGTGAAATGGAAGCGGGTAATGTCTTATTAGGTTTAGCTTCTGATGGTGTTCATTCCAATGGGTTTTCTTTAGTAAGAAAAATTATTAAACACGTTGAGTTATCCTGGGACGCTCAATGTCCATGGGATGGTAGTAAGACATTAGGTGAAGGTATCTTAGTTCCAACCAAGATTTACGTGAAACAATTATTACCATCATTAAGAAAGAAATTATTATTAGGTTTAGCACATATTACTGGTGGTGGTCTTGTTGAAAATATCCCAAGAGCTTTACCAGATAATTTACAAGCTATTGTAGATATGAATAACTGGCAAGTACCAGAAGTTATGAAATGGTTTGGTAAAGCTGGTAATATTCCAGTTGATGATATTTTGAGAACATTAAACATGGGTATAGGTATGGTTTTAATTGTTAAGCAGGAAAACGTTGAAGAAGTAAAGAAGTTAGTTACTGAAGCTAATGAAACTGTTTACGAAATTGGTTATTTACAAGAAAGACCAGTTGATGCCCCAGGTTGTATTGTTCAAAATGCAACTGGCCTTTATTAACGAAATCAAACTGTAATTAACGAAACAAATAGCAATAAAAATCCGAAGTCAATTTATGAACTTTAATATATCATTCATTATATATTTATACCTTTGTACATTATACTAATATAAAAACATGCATTAATCAATCTAATCAAAACACATATATTGAACTTTACTATTTACATCTTTCATATCAAATCTCATATCTTCAAGTCTTCATGATCTACATTTTCCTTTTATTTCAAATGAAAATAAAAATTATTTTTTTTTTCCTAAATTTAACTTTAAATTAATAAAAGGTAACAATGGACGTTGATACCTTGTTAACTAATGAGTTTCAAAAAGTTCTGTTGAACTCAAGTACTAGCATCAGTACTAAAATAAATAATAAAGCTGATATCAACAATCAAAAAACGAATAATAGCGATACATTTTTAAATAGTTTGGATAATAATAATAGTGCATTGGATGATAATTTTAATTTAGATACACAGGATTTTGACAAATGGATACCATTCTTAAGAGATTACGCAGAAAAGGATGCTCTGGATACCATAATCGATGAATTGGACAATTCTGTAGATGATAACTTTCAAGATTTGGAGTTTCATTTATTACAGGATTCACAGATTAACGACAAGTTAGAAACATCGATGAAAGCAATTTCAGGTATTCAATCTACCATTCAACAAGACATTGTCAATGAAGTAAATTTATTCCAGAGTGAATTGAACCAATCTACTAATGAATTGATTCTAAAAAAACATTTGTTTGTCAATAATAAGAAAGTTTCATTAAAGATATCAGAGGCAATGATCTTAATAAACAAAATTGTAAGATTATTAGAATTATCAAGTAAATGTCAAAATTTGATTCAAGAAAGGAAATTCTTTAAGGCTTTACAGAATCTAGATAATTTAGAAAGGCTTTATTTGCAAGAGTTTAAGGATTATAATTTTGAATTTTTAAAAGAAATCTATAATTCTGTACCAAAATTGAAGGCAATTACTAAGGATGAATGTATAAATTTGATAAAAAACTCGTTTAATTCCAATTTAGGTAAAAACTTAGTCGATATTGGTAGCCAAATTTTCTTCATTTATGAAAATCAGTTATTGAAAAATTGGGAAGTAAAGAAGAAAAATACAAAGATTTATAGCAATTTCAATTTTAATTCACCAGTGGAAATATCTACTAGAGATCAAGAAACTTTAGAGAAAATTAATTTTGATAATTTTTTCAATTTAGATGAATTTTATGATACTATTATGATTTTTCAAAAATTGAATGAATTACCATATCTAATAGCAGATTTTGACAATGAATACGAATTTAGAAAAAATAAAATTATTCATCCATTAATTTGGAAAAATACATCAAATTCAGTTACAGATGATATTTCTGATGATACTTTTACTCGACAATTAAGTCTAGATTTTATTAAAGAATATCTAATTAAAATTTTAGGGTTTCTTTGTTATGACATTAATTTACATAAGCAAACGGAATATTTACTAGTTAATAATAATTATAATACCACTAATGAATTTTGGGATGCTCTTATGTTTAGATTATGCCCCTATTTAAAATACTATCTGAAGAATAATTTAACTTTGGACAACGAACTAGTTGATTTTAAAAACTTTTTAGCAATGTTTATTTGCATCTTAGAAAATTTTAAATTGAACATTGAACCCTTATATGAAATCATGATATCGATTTTTGAAAAATTCTGTCACTTAGCCATTGAAGATGATGATAAAAAATTCATGAGTTTATTAAACGATGATGATTTTATGCCCTTGGTTGTTAATGATTCTTCGTTATTACAAAAAATTATTAAAATTTGTTGGTTGACTGAGGATAAACAATTAACTGAAACTGTAGCAGAAAACGATGGTAGTTCATCATTTTCAGCCGTCTTGCCTTTTTCACCACTATACCCAATGTCATGTACTCTAGTACAGAAAACTCATACAAAATTACTTGGTTTTTTGAAGGAATTTTATCGTCATGACCTAACAACTCTAAATAACATTTTAATTAAGACAATGGAGACCGTTTTTAATAGCGTTATTGATAAGAAAATCAGAGCAAAACTGGACAGCAATTCGCGTGAAGAAATTTCGCAAATTTTAATTAATTTAGATTATTTTATTATTGCTGCAAAAGAATTTAGTAGCTTTATGACTAGAGAAAGTATTTTGCAGAACCCTGATTTTGAAATAAGATTATCATCTATTGATCATTTTACAGAAAGTAGAAAAATTGCAGAAACAAGATTAATCAAATTAATTGATTCTAAGATTAATGATATCTTAGAAATGGTTAATTTTGAATGGACTACTACTGAGGTGCGTCATGATCCAGATATTTCAATCATTGATTTAGGCCAATTTTTAGAAATGATGTTTGCCTCAACTCTTATTAATCTACCTTATAGTGTCCAATCTTTGTTAATTTTTAGAGAGTTTGATTCATTGACGAGAACATTATTAGATATCTTATTGCATGAAACACCCAATAAGATCACACGAGAAAGTGTAGGCAATTTCCAGATTGATATACAATATTTACAGAGTATCATCCCGCGTATTTTTGAAACTATTAAGGGTAACAGTAGGGACAACAAGACACCGTTAACACCTTCAACGCCAACGTTCAGCGGTAGTAATAATACCACTGCACCATTAACGGAGAATAACGCTAAGACTCTAGAAGAAACATTTGCAGAATTGAATCAATGTCTTGATTTATTGAAGTCAGGCAATATTCAAGAATATAATGATCCACAATTGAGGTCGAAAAAGTATTCAAGAGTGAAACCTGAGGAGGCCAAGATTTTAGCTACAAAAATAACACCTTTAGTACAACAAAATACATCTGGTTCTACCAGTGATATATCAAGTTCTGATGAAGACTATAATACAGACAATAGTTCTAATGGCAACAGAATTGCCAACTTCTTCAGCAGACGTTAACTGCATCTTCAATTTTTTAATTAAAACTGAAATTATTTTTTTTTTCACTTTTAATGAAAAAAAAAAATAATTGTCTAACGATGAGCAAACGTAGCAATAATAATCGTGATGGGGGCTCCCAAAAGAAGAAATTCAAAGTGGCCAAAGGTGTTATAGATCCGGGAACTTCGGGTATATATGCTACTTGTGCTAGAAAGAAAGAACGTCTTGCCGTCCAGGAATTAGGTCTTTTATTCGAAGAAAAAGCATTGGAGATTTATGGGAAGGAATTAGAAGAACTAAACAAGAATGAAGATGATTTGGAATCTAAGAATACAAATGAAGAGCTCGATACTGAGGAACTTTCCATTGAAGATCAAATAAAAAAGGAATTAGCTGAATTGAGAAAAGATGATAAACCTAAGACTAAAGATGAAAAGAAAAAGGATATCTTACAGTTTATTGATTTAGATTGCGAATGTGTTGTTTTTTGTAAGACTAGAAAACCCATTCAACCAGAAAGTTTTATTGCAAAGATTATGGAAGAATTAGCTGATCCAAACAATAAATTAAAGAGAACACGTTATGTGCAAAAATTGACACCAGTTACCAACTCTTGTAGTAATTCTATGGAGCAATTAATTAAGTTAGCGGATGAAGTGTTGAAACCTCATTTCCATGATCCTAATAATACCAAAAGTTATAAATTTGCTGTTGAGGTGACTAGAAGAAATTTCAATAAGATTGATAAGATGGACATTATAAAGCAAATTGTGAAACAAGTTACACAAAATGGTAAATATCAACACAAAGTTGATTTAAAAGAATATGAAAAGCTGGTTCTTGTAGAATGTTTTAAGAGTAACATTGGTATATCTGTGGTAGATGGCGATTATTTGACTAATATATCGGTATTAGAAAATACAATGTTCAAATGATTTATGAAGATAAATTTAAATCAGATGAGACCACAAAAGAGGAGAAGAATGCAGACTCTAAAAAAGTTGACATTAAAGAAAAAGAATCCTGATAATAAAGAAGAATAATTTATATCTATTTTTTTATATAAGTTATGTCATGGTCATATACGTTAACAATACTGTAAGTATATGTATATGTATAAGTATAATTATCTTAGGCATAAAAAATATTGTGTTGTATCTTATTGTGTTAGACTAGGTATATATTATTGAACAAGTTAAAACGCGTATCCTTTGACATTACTATATTCCACAGGCTTTTCCCAGGGAAGCCAGTCACCTCTAGTGTTTGGAATCAATCTCATTTGATTTAATTTTCTAATACCGATATACATTAACGCACCTTGACCTAAAATATAAACAAACATAGCCAATTTAACTTGTGACTTAATATTTTTATTACCTAATACTGATTTAAATGCACTATTGATACCGAATATAGCCTTTAAAGGTCCCGATAATAACATAAGTACTGTCATTATTGGAATAATTTGCAATGATGTTCCTGACATATATGACATTACAAAGTTCATTGGAACGGATTTAGCAGGTTGGAATGCAATTTGCCAAGCTTTTTGAACTTGGAACTCATCAATTTTAGTTTTATTTAATGTTGCACCAGCAGAATTACGTTTTATGGAGTCTTTATTATGAGAGTGCGAGTTTGAATTATTAATTGGCTTGAAACCTGGTGGTGAAGGTATTTGACTCTTTTTATTTTTCAGTGGTTTCACTTTCTCCACTAAGTGGTCATCTATTAAGTTTTGTGCCCATAATGGTAACTCAGAAGTCATCTTTTGAGCGTTTTGTCGAACTTAAAGTGTTTAAAGAATGAAATTTCATATTGAGATTAATTTTCAATTGGAAGTACGAAAAATCACAATCTGCAAAGAATTGTCATAAATTTGCTGTCTATAATAATTTAATCGCTGAATGTTATATAATGCTACATGTTTATACACTGCCAAGTTTGGTTTGCTTGTTTTTACATGCTTGTATGTTTATCCGTAATAAAAATCATAAATATTGTGTCAACTTCTCTGGTTCATTAAGAAGTTTAACCTTTTCATGCAAATCTGATTCTGTAATCATTTGTTTTGTAAAATCATTAGCGCTTTCAGCATCGTCATCCAAATAATTTTCATCACTGTAGCGCGTTAGTGTATTACCGTTACCGTTACCATTTGACATAGGTATTTGTGGTATTAGGTTACCGTTACCATCATCAATATATGCCCCACCACCTAGTATTTGTTCATACATAGTTCTGACATCTGCCAAAATGACCTTACTAATATATTGCCAACTATCGTCTTGCAAGATGGAATATATATCAGGTGAAATTAGTTTAACTTTGTACACTGTACTAAATTTAACAATTTCTTCAGATATTAATACTAGGTGCCCCATATAACCATAACTCATATTGTTCTTCTCATGGAAATTTAAATTACTTTTGTAACCTTTTATAATCAAATCATAGATTAAATTGAAATTGGTTGTATTATCAGGATTTTCATTAGTATTAATATGTGTGTCATTTTTGAAGTTATTATTATTATTATTGTTTTTATTATCATCTTGATGATCCTGATCACGATTGAGTAGATATTTACGCGAACTTTTTAAATCAAAAAGCGAATACAGTAAAAATGAGTTAAATGTATTGTCCATTTTACCATTAAATAATTGTTGAATAATATCAAAAATAACATTATGCCAAAAATTATTCCATGGATGAGTTAAAAAAATCTTTAAGAAATATGGCATTATTTCTAATTCAAACAATTTAATCTTGAATGAGTCACCAATGGTACAATTTTCCTGTAATCTTTTATTTTGATTATGATTAATATACGGTATTTCGAAATGATTATTAATTTCATCTTTTTTAGCCTGATTTTTTTTCTGTTCAATTTCATTCATTTGTTTAGTATCATCTTCAGAATCGATTGATTTGAAATTTATAATATCATTTTGTGTTTCATTTATCAAATTTGATAAATTTTCACGAAACTTAAATCTTTCCAACTCAATATTGCTAGAATTGCGTAAATTTAAAGTGATCATATTGGAACAATGTAACAATTCGGCTATTAATTCAATAATTTTAATTTTTTCAATACCTAAAGGTTCAAAAGTTTCACCTAATTGATTTTGTAGAGTAAATGGTAAATTATTTTTAATTCGATCCATCTTACTATTCTTTAGGAGATGGACTAATTTAGGTAAACCCTTAGTGAAAACATTTAATAATGGTCCCATGAAAATCGGATCTCTATTTGATGGGGGATTTGAAATTAAATTTGTATCCATTAAATTAATTGGATCATAATCTGAATTATTTTTTCTGATTAATTCAATAATTACACTAACAATATTACCCAAAGTGTAGCTTTCTTGAGTTATCATTAATTGTAATAAATTTTCAAGCATTTCATTTGAGCATAATTGTCTAATCAAAATATTTGGACCAATGGCAAATTCATCTAATGGTACATTTGACGATATTTCAATCAATGCCTTTAAAAAATCTGTAATACATGTTTGAATCGAAGGTGAAAAATTATCATCATTATAAAATACTATTAATTTATTAATTAAATCTTGTGATGCTACAAAATCGATCATTCCTGTTGGTAAATCGATCTTGTCCGTTGAAATAACTTTTAATAAAAAATCAAATAAAATCGGTATATTATTATGTGATATTATGTCATCAACGAAATTTGGTAAGGTTCTAATAAAATTTAAATATGCTGATGGCTTATTAAGTAGAATATTTTCATGAATTCTTAAGAATATATTTAAATGTGGTGATCTTTCATTATTAAAATTGGACATATTTATAATGGACCAAAGTTTATTCATTCTAGTATTTGATTTAACCAATAATTCAGTTAGAAACCAAATATTTTCCTGTGATAATATAGATGATAATAATTGAACTCTTTGAAGATTATTCCAATGTTTATAAGACTTGTTATTCTCGTTTTCTATATTTGATATTGTTAAATTGTTATCTGTATCATTATTAATATTTAAATTGTTACTAATAATATCATCATCACTGTTATTATTATTATTATTATTATTATAATTATTATTGTTGATTGGTTGATTCAAAATTTCATTAATGCAATTTGGATCAATTCGTTCTAATCCATATAACAATTTATCAATCATATAATCTAAATGGAAAATTTTATCCATTTGATCATCATAAAAATAACCCATATAAAGGAAATCGACTAAATGACCATTATTATCAAAAATGTTTAATTCATCTAATAATGTTTCTTGTGAAAGGATTTGATCAATATAATAATTTGTCGGTAAAATTTGTTTTAAAAATAAACTAGTTGATGATGTCTCTGAACCAAATTTCAAATTATTACTTGTATCACCACTGTTCAAAAATAATAAAGATGATATACTAGATCTAGAGTTTGATACAGAGATGTTTAATAATTTATCCACTTCTTGTGATATGGGACAATCATCGATACCCAGTTGTTGGAGATTAACGTCCAAATTTTCTAATTGATCAATTTCATCCAAGAGCCTCTTATCCTTCTCTGTATTTGCTTTTTGTAACACTTGTAGATATTCATCAATCAATTTATGAACATCTGATGTTATATTATTGGCTATAAATGGCCAAAACGACATCCTGGTTGGTGGTGGTTACCTTTATCACAGTGCAGAAGCGTTACAGACTGTCAGTTTGCTCGATGATTAAAACAGCATTGAACCAAATTAAATTTCAATTTGGGGATTTACAAAATTGATCTTTTTTAAGCACCACTTTCATAAGCCAAGACAACAAGACTGCAGGGCAATACACAGCTATCAATGAGGTTTATTTGGAAGTTATTACTATTTGTCACTACTGTGTGGTATGCACTACAATGGGATTGTGCCCAGGACGGCAACACACTGGTCTCTGACAGCATCTGTCAACATTTACAAACAGCAAACTTGCATGAACAATTAGAGCAATTATTCCCAATATACAGGGATTATGTGGGTCCAGAATTATACAATAGATATCAATGGGCTCTGGGTCACAAGAGAAATTGGAGTGTTCGTTATTTTAAACCTGCCAAGGATCAATTACAGGACAAACTTGATAATTGTGGCACTTGTCAAAAATATAAATTGATCTTCATGGAACATATTAATTATTATTACTATGGTGTCTTAAGACCTATGATGATGGATAAGATTGTGAAACCATATAATTTAAATGATAAATGGGGTAAATTCTGTCAATTGTCTCAAGATACTATGACTAAGGGGTATAACTTACTATTTGAAGTTTATCGTGACTTAAGACCTGCTATATTGAACGCCAAGAGACAATTATTACAATTGGCAAGTGTATTAAAATTACAACTTGTTGACAAATTTGAATTGATTAAGGGGTCCATCTTAGAAAAAACAAGTAATTTTACATCAGAGTATAACTCAAAATCACCAGCATCATCTACTGTTGATGACGATGGAAAACCTGTTACTGTTTTGTTTGATGATATTGACGGTCTAGATGATGAAGAAGATGAAGATACTGAAGATGAAGAATTTATTAAGACAGTTATCACGTCCACTGTAATTGAAGTGGTTACCATTCAATCCGATTCAACTACTACTGGTACCGCCACCGTTATACCAAATGATATTGATATTAAATCATCAAATGACATTATTATTGATGAACAATCGCAAATTCAAAATGAATTTGATAATTGGTCAAGTACCATTAGTGACAAAGTTGACTCATTTATTAAATTATTTGATAAAGAAGTTACCAAATCAATGAAAAAATTAATTAATAACACTGAAACTGAATTATTAGATGAAATTAATAATTATACATCCAATTTAGAGAGAATTTTCCAAGATATTACCAAGTCAATTCAAGATATCGATTCATTAGAATCTATTGATCCAATGACTGGTGAAAAAAGTTATTTTAACAAAGCCAATTCTAGTAAAATTGATAAATTTATCACTAGAGAATTTGTACGTGAGTTTTTCCAAACCATTGATGAAAATACTAATAATATTAGCGATAAAGTTCAAAACAAATTAAACAAATTAATGAAAAATGTTAATGATAAAGTTAATTATTTGAGACAGGATTATTCAGATCTTTATGAAGAATGGGCAAATGTTATGGTTAATGAATGGTCAAAAAAACTTGTTTACGCTGATATTGTTGGTGGTACTGGTATTCATGATGATGTATTTGCTAGTAATTCTACTGTTTCTGACGAAGATGCTGATGAAGAAAATATTGTAGCAAATCGTGATTCACAGAGTGATTTAAATTGGAAAAAGTATTTAAAGATAAAGAAACAAGTTATTAATGCTAGAGATAATATTATTGAACACAATGTTAAATTAAATAAAGTAGAAAATTTTATCAAGAAATTAGAGAATAGTTTACAAAACAATTTTAAGAAGAATGGTGAATTTGCTTATATTTTAAGAGCTAAAGCTAATCTTGCATTCCAACAACGTGAAAAGGAAGAAAGAGAAATGATTCTAGCTAAAGAAACTGCTGAAAGGGAAGCCGCTGAAGATTTTAAAAAAGCTGAAAATGTTCACCCAGTCAGTCCAGCTCCGATTGAAGAAACATCTATCGAGGCAACACCAGTAGAAACAGTTTTAGCTAAAGAAACACCAATCGTTCAAAGTACAGTCGAAGATATTGTTTCTACTGAAGAAACAGTTAACACTAAGGAAAGTTTAAAATCGGAAGACGAATCACCTGAAGATTCTGAGGTCAACGAAGAACCAGATCTTGGTGAAGAGCCAGAAGTCAGCGAAGCACCAATCGAAGAAACCGAAGAAGAGGTTGTTACTGATGATGTTGAAGCTTCATTAGACGATGAAAATATCGAAATCAATACTGAATCTGACTCTGCGGATGACATTGAGACTGACATTGAGTATGATTAATTGATATTGGTGCATGGTTTAGTCAGTATATAATATAGTTGGTATATGGCATAGTCAGTATATAATTCAGTTCATATGTGATCAATATGTATGATGTGCAACCGTCAATAAGAGAGAAACCAATGTGTTTCTTCCTGGAAGGACGCCTCTCCCTCCACTCCCCTCAGTAATCCCAGGGACACCTCCCGCCTGCCCTTCACCAACTCCTTCCAGCTCTGCTTGCGACTCCTGCGAACTGCAGACCTGCTGAGCGAAATCGCAGAGGGGAAAAATCAAATGAAACTGCAAAAATACCGAAAAACCAAAACTAAAACATCTTTAAGGGAATTGATAAAGGAGTTCTGCTTATCAACATACTTCACACACACGCATTCACAAATACACACCATATTTAACCTCTCCCATTATGTCTAGTTTTATGGATCGGACAGATCGCCAGTACTTGTCACAATTATTTCCTCAATATCTGCTACAACAACCAATTGCATACGACCTATGGTGGGAATTTTTCACTCATAAAAAAATATTCCACAAATTGAACCAGAAACTGTTACAAGAGGAAACTGTGAGCAAGAATAATGCTAATACGATTAATAACAAGTATATTGATTCCGATACTGAAAAAGGCGAACAAAATTCAATACATTCAGATGACAACAATAACAAAAACAATAACAATAATAATGATAATGATAATGATAATGATAATGATAATGATAATTATGATTTTAATTTTAACCAAGATAACAAAGATCAAATAATTCAATTGAGTGACTCAATGAGAAAAGAAATCTGGTCTAGTTTAATGTCTTTGGGTGTTTTAGGTACTTTACCATATAATAGCACTAATGACGATTATTTAATTCAAGTGTATCAATATTTTTATCCAAATAATATTAAATTTGATAATAAACTGCTTAACTTGAATAATTCCTTGACATACATGTTACAAAATGAGTCAAATTTTAACAGTATGGGTAGTAGTAATAACACTAATAATTTTATAGATAAAAAAAATGTCAGTAATATAACTGATAAAGATACTCTTACGGACAGTAATATAAGACATAATTTTGTTTCAACTGATGTTTATCAAAATATTGGTTACCGTTTACCAACAAGATGGTTATCAAGAAATAATAAGTCTTTAATTATATCTAGCGATGGTTTCACTGAACTTTCTGTTAATCCAGTTTGGTCACATTTCTTAAATGATAATAAAAATAAGATTTATTCACATTCATTTAATAGTTCAAATATTGGTACTGGTACGGCAATTGGTGGTACAACAGAGTTCAGTTCAGATTACTCTAGGTTGCGGAATAATAACCTTAATATTGGTAACACAAATAGAAATAGTACTAGCACTACTGCTTCAAATAATAATAATCACTTATTTAACTCAAATAAAAATGATTATGCTGTCACTTGGTCAAATAATTTTATACCTTGTAACAGATTAGCCATTTTTTATTATGAAGTTAAAGTTATTAAGGTTTTTAATGTTGAAAATAGTAAAAATTCAAATATTATTGTAGGTTTTAAATATTATAATGGTTCCACTGATGAAAATAATAATAACGTTGGAATTGGTAATAATAGTAATGATAATAATCGTGACAATGATAAAAATGAAATTTGGTTAGGTGGTACTGGAAATATTAATACCGAAAGTAATACTGGCCTTGGCCTTGGTCTTGGTCTTGCTACAAGTACTAATACTAGAAGATCAAGTTTCAATACTAGAGGAAATAATAATAATAATAATAATAATAATATTACCAACACTAGCTCAAATAATAATGATGATAACGACAACGAAAATGATTTGGACAATGACAATGATTTAGAAACAGATATCATAACAACATCCGCTACTACAACAGGTTTAACTAATGACAATAGAAGAAATTCAACTGATCCAATTTTAAGTAGTGATCACCACTATCATTACTCAAATACAAGTGACCTTAATAATGATGATGCTACTAATACTGGTACCGCAAATAATCGTCGCAATAGTGGTAATTTAGTTGATGTTGACAACACATTTTTCGGTTATAATGGTTATGATGGCAATGCATTTTCAATTCAAAAGAGTACACCATTTGCAACACCATTTGGTTTAAATGATATTATTGGTTGTGGGATTAATTATATTGATGGTACTATTTTTTTCACCAAAAATGGTATTTTAATAGGTTCTGCATTTGGTGATTTTTATGATATTAATTTAGTACCAACAATCGCATTAAAATCAGGTAATTCAGTAATGACAAATTTTGGTTTATTTGAAGAATTTACATTTGATATCTTAAATTATCAAAATTACTGGAAACAGAAGGCTTATAATTGCATTTTTCAATCACTAGATTGTAATGTTGACGTTAACAATAAAAAAATCATTATTAATAACAAAAATGGAAAGAACAGTGGCGGTGGTAATAATAGTAATAATCACAGAAAAAATAGTAACAATAATAGTAGTGGGGAAAATAGTAAAAATAATAGCAAAAATAGCACTAATGATGATTTAAATGGAGATATTGACATGGATATTGATAATGATGACCTAGAATTAAATAATGGGAAAAATGCTAATGGTACGTTACCATTTTTAATTGGCAGAGATAATAGAATTGATATCGAATCGGGTAAAATGATTAAACCTAAAGATGAAAAGATAAATCATTTACATGGTAACGATGAATCAATTCCACTTCTTTTAAATTCCATAATTAATGACTATTTAATTCATGAGGGATTAATTGATGTGGCTAAAGGCTTTTTAACTGATATCAAAAATGATATTATAATTGACAACAATAATTACAATAGAGATATCAATAATTCAGATGAAATTAATTGGAATCAAGAATTAATTAAACATAATGAAAGACAAATAATCAAGGAAGAAAAAATGTTAACTATCAGACAGGAACTAAGAAAATTAATTAACCAAGATAAAATTACCGAGAGTATCAATTTTATCAACGAACAAATACCAACTTTTTTCAATGAAAATATTGAAACTTTATTTGAGATAAAGACTGTTCAAATTTTAAACAATATAAAATCAAAATTAAATGCCACTTTACTGTTACATCAAATTCAAGAATTAAATAGTGAATTTGTTTATAATAGCAATATTTCGATTGAATTAAGAGAAGCATTCCAAAAGAAATTAACCACGATTTCATGTTTATTAGCATTCAATGAACCACAATTGGAAGCACCACCCGATTTGTTAATTTATTTAAGTCATGAATATTGCAGAGATAGATTATTTCAAATCATCAATAGCTGTATTTTACTTCACTTACATCAAACAAATGATTGTGCTTTAGAAAATATCATTGGTTATACCAGATCAATGTTAAAGGTAATGATGCAATATGGTGTTAGTAATAATGGTGTTTATAAAACCCAAGAAAATGATACTAACTCCAATTTTGATAATATGAGTAATTTGAGATATTATAGAATAATTAATTTAGAGGAAGATATATTGAGTGTTTAATGATTTTGTAGAATTGCAGAATTAATTTCTCTCTCTCTATAGGTTGGACACTCACATGGCTTATAATGTAGGATATTTTCTTAGAGAAAGGGAATTAAAGTGTAAGATGACTAAGTATATAATGTATGAATAAACAAATAAATACAAATAAGTTAAATGGAATAATAAGTTCAAATGAATAGTTACGTTAGAGTACTTAAAGAATTTATTGAATTTTTATTAACTTGAATAATGATAACTATACTATATAAAAATGTTACATACAAGATAAAAAATGAATTAAATATAAACACCAAATGAATTTGAAAGAGTAATAACAGCAATGGAACCAATTAAACTAGTTAATATACTAAATATAATAAATAATGGCAATTTAACAAATATTGATTTTTCCTTTGATTTGCCACCAATTATTAAATTAATTGTAGCAACTAAGGCAAAAATTGTTAAGAAAGTTGAACAAATTGCAATTTTCTTTTGTTTATCCAAACTTAAAATTGGTTCAATTGGAATAGAATTGGCAAAATCATTCTGTTTTATTAAAAAAAAATTATAATCGCAATACAATCTTAGCTAACTTAATTGTGTGTTTCAATTAATTTAACTTGAAGAATAATAAAGAAGGATTGATTGTTTATTGTTAGTATCAATGTTTAATGAACACGTTTTCGAAATTGTTTTTAGATTTAATATAAACGATAGTAGTGGCAAACCAAAGCTACCATACTTTTTAACTAAAAATTAAACATACTATTAGTGCTTGGTAGCTCATTATTACCTCTTTTTAGTAATTTATTATTTTTTGTATTATAGTACACTACAATTATATGTATATTTAATATGTTCAACTTTCAATTTTCGGTTTGCTAAGATCAGCATTCATTTTTAAAAAAAGACCTAAGAATTAAAAGACCTAAGCAATGTATTTTAAACATTTTAAAAGTAAAAACCCTAAAAATGTCAAAACCCTAAGGACACAAAACCCAAAGATTTATTTGACGGTTGTAAGTCCCAGTCAAGTTGCAAAGACAATTGGAACTTTTTTTTTTGTGTCTTATTGGGACATTTCTAAAAACTTCGTCCAACAGGTTAGAAAATGTCACCTAAAAATTAACCTAAATTCGTATTAAAACCGACAATTTACGTCTTTCTTAACGATAAAATTTCCGACATTCTTTATCAATTAAATCGACATTCTATTCGGTTTAGAAAAAATACGTGTAAACCTTCATCGGAACATCATAGGAAACGTGGAATTTCCACGCTGGAAGAGAGTAAAGTAGATTACCCGCACGTGATTGGAAATGATTAAATTTCAAGAAGATCTTCTTGAGTTTTTCGCGTTTTTTCATCGATGCAAATTGATTTTGCAATTAATATAAATTGTTTTTAAAAAATAGAATACATTTTTTTTTTATTTATTATAATTGTTTGCTTATCAATTAAATTATTTTTAGTTTGATTTAATTTCTAACTTCCTTTAATAATTATTTATTCAATTTATAATTTAATTTATAATATTTTAAATTTGAAAGTTATTTTAACTTAATCGTTTCAATTTTTTTCATCTTTAAATAGTTAAACAAACAAGCAAATAACTAAGATATATTTTTCCAAAGATGTCTGAATTAAAGGCTAATCCAGCTCATAACCCATGGGCCTCAGTTACCAATTCTGCACCAATTTCAATTTTTTCATATTGTTTCTCATCAATCTTAATGACCGTCACTAATAAATTTGTGGTTAATTTAGATAATTTTAATATGAATTTTGTTATGTTATTTGTTCAATCATTAGTTTGTGTTATACTTTTAATCATTTTAAAAAGTTTAGGTTATGCTAGATTTCGTCCATTAAATTCTACTGATGCCAAAAATTGGTTCCCAATTTCTGTTTCTTTAGTAATTATGGTTTACACTTCATCAAAGGCTTTACAATTTTTAGCTGTTCCAATTTACACTATTTTCAAAAATTTAACTATTATTTTAATTGCCTATGGTGAAGTTTTATATTTCGGTGGTAATGTTACTTCAATGGAATTAAGTTCATTTTTATTAATCGTCTTATCATCAGTTATTGCTACTTGGGGTGATCAACAAGCTGTTGCCTCCAAGCTTGCTGAAGATATTACTGCTGAAGCTTCTTTATTTAACCCAGGTTATGTCTGGATGTTAGCTAATTGTATTTCATCTGCTTTATTCGTTTTAGTAATGAGAAAGAGAATCAAGGTTACCAATTTCAAGGATTATGATACTATGTTTTACAATAATGCCTTATCATTACCAATGCTTTTATTTGCATCATTCTGTGTTGAAGATTGGTCTTCTGAGAATTTACAAGTTAATTTATCTGGTGATTCATTAGCCGCTATGATTATTTCTGGTATGGCTGCTGTTTGTATCTCTTATTGTTCTGGTTGGTGTGTTCGTGTTACTTCATCAACTACTTACTCAATGATTGGTGCCTTAAACAAATTACCAATTGCCTTATCTGGGTTACTTTTCTTTGATGCTCCAAAGAATTTCTTATCCTTCTTATCCATCTTTACCGGTTTCTTATCTGGTATTATTTATGCCGTTGCTAAACAAAAGAAACAACAAGAACAAGCCGGTAAATAAAAAATTGAATAAACAAACAATTTTATTAAACCTTATGTTATAATTTGTTTTATTTTCAATTTTATATGTATTAATTTCATTCAATTTTATTACTTTATCCTTTTTTATAAACTCATTAATTAAAATTAATGATACTTACTATATTCAGATTATTTTAAAAAAAAAATAATTATCCCAATATTGTGGTTTATAGTTTATTTTGTATAATAGTTTTATTAGATATCAATTATAACTTTATTTTATATAAGAAATACACCCTGAATAACATATGTCTTATTAGTTTAAAGCCAATTGTTGAAATTTCAAGAAGAGGGTGAACTTGTCCTGAAAACTACAAATTATTTCAATTTTTTTTTTATATTTTTAAATGCCTTATATAGTATATGACACTACATTATATTAACTGCAATATATCAAATTATTGT
Organism: Grigorovia yakushimaensis; assembly: GCA_003709265.2. NCBI lineage: Eukaryota > Fungi > Ascomycota > Saccharomycetes > Saccharomycetales > Saccharomycetaceae > Grigorovia > Grigorovia yakushimaensis. The sequence goes on along the minus strand of PPOC02000476.1, from coordinate 17,996 downwards.
TGAACTTACTATAATTTGTGCTTTATGCTTTCAGTATATTCTATCAACCTTACTAACACTACAAAATACTATTACCTTTAAATTTTATTATTGTAATTTTTTTAATGTGATTTTTTTTAATGTGATTTTATTATCGCGATTTTATTATTATTTAATTTAATTTTTTTTGGTAGTTATTCAAAACATTCTGGTATCGCCTTTGGTAGATCAACGATAGACTCAATGATCACAGAACCATCTGGACTTTTACCTAAAATATCCATCATTTTGTGATTTTTATCTTCAACAACATGAATACAATTTTCCATACCTAAAGCAATACCTTGTTTTATATTCACACCAGAATCATCAATGAAAGTAGCATTCTTAAAATTAACTAACCCACTTTGTAATTTGACTTTTTCGAAAGATTTAATATCAGGTTTGCAAATTAATGTATCAACTTGGCTATAATCACAATATGTAATTCCATCAAATAAATCACCAAGACCTAATAATCTAATACATCTTAATGCATGTGTCTTATAAGCATTTGTAAATAACCAAAGTTTATCAAATTTACCACTTTTTCTTAGTTTAATTAAAATTTCTCTTAATTTTAAGTCTGGTTCAAGAATATCTTGTAATGGTAAAGCATCATCAACTAACTTATTATATTCTAGAGCATTAACGTTATGAAACATAACTAACCCACGTATAGCTAAACCATATTCCTTATAATAATGATGATTTAATGTTCTTGCTTGTTCAAATGTTAAATTCAATGTGCTTTGGAAATAATTTTCAATTGAAATTTGCATTAAATCATGAATCTTAGTTGATGAACGATAAAGACAATTATCTATATCGAAATAAAAAATTTTAGCATTTGGATCTAAATCTTTAGGGTTAGGTACTGGTTGATCTACTTGAAATTCAATTTTAGAACCTGGATGCGTTAATGAATTTAAATGATCTTCATTTAACTTAATTTGCTTGTTAACTTTATCCCTATAGACTTGTTGTGGATCAGTCAAGATTGTCATACTGGAAAAAAAAAAGGATCTGTAAAATGGAATAAAAATGAATTAAATAAATAAAGAAAGCAGATTAAATGTGCCAAACACCCAAATATTGGAAATTGTTTCACCTTTAAGTATAAAATGTGATAAAATGAAATTTTCATTTTTGAAAAAAAGCAGAGATATTTTCTCAATGTTCAATTTTAGTTATTTTTTGGGTAGAAACAAAAAAACATTCTTGGAGGTGTCAGCAAACGTAATAAGCGGTACTAGCAAGTATTTGAGGTCGCTGTTCTGTGATGCCACTAGGAACGAGTATATCTCTTGCAAACAGTTCGGAGAATTCCGTTCGATTTGGTTGTGATGAGTAATAATTGAGACAATTTTGTCACCGTGTGATAGTATTCGATAAGCACGTGTACCCAACTTATCATATATGCAAATTAACAATATTAGCATTAACACGCATGATTAAAGTTAAGAGTATTACTATGCATCATTATCATATTATATTCTGTCAAGAATCGCATATTTTTACTTAATTTGCAAATCCTTAACTTTTTCCAAATGATCGTTAATTAAATTGATAAAAATATCATTATAATAGTTGTAATTAAATGATTCAATTAAATTAATTGAAGTCGGCAATTCCCGTATTTTAAAATGTAAATTATTTAACTGTTCAATTAATTTATCTTTCAATTCTTGGAAAACTAGTGAATCACCATTAAAACTAATCCACTCTTGTAAATAGTCAATTAATTTAATAATTAGTTTATTGGTAATAATTCTTGAGTCATTGATTAATCCATTACTTTGTAAACTTGCTGATTTGATCAAATCCTCAACGTCTAATTTGTCCGTAGTTAAATCTATAGGCTTCAAAGTATAATCCATTGCTTGTATATCATTTGAATCATTAGTAATATCATCTTTTTTCAATTCATTTGATAGTTCAGTCATAAAATTATTAAAATTACTATTTATTTTATCAAAAATAAATGTGCTAAACTCTTGATTCAATTGCATAAAATTCAATATGATTGAGTTGTTTTTATCAAAATTTAAAATATTGTATAAATTGTTGAATACTAATTCAATCAATTGTTCATTTAGTTCAAGATCCCAGGGTAAATTTACAGCTTTTGCATTATGGTTACCTATTTCAACATTTTCCTCTTCTATATTATCAATCTTGCTTTCGATAAATGAAATGTTATAAAATTGAATCCATTGTAATTCGGAAAATGGTAAATTATCATTATTCTCTTGGATAAATTTTTGTAAAATTTTACAATTATCTTTAATTATCTTATGAAAACTATCATTGACATTATTTAAACAATCTGAAGGTAGCTCATTTATTTTAATTAATAGTTCATCCCAAACTGCTAAAAATGAATTATTTACATTATTATTGTCACTAACTATATTATCATCAATGTCAAAATTAAAATTAATTAATTTTTGTAATTGTAGTGATAATTGTGAAATCAATAATAAATCATTATTAATTACTATCTTGTTTCCCTTTTTGTTTAAACTATTACTTGTACTATTATTGCTAATATTACTTTTATTATTATTACTATTTAAGCTAAATTCAGGTAAACTATGTAATTGATATAAGTTATCATCAAAACATAAATCTCTAAAATCACTATCAATCGATTGTAAAGAATTAAACATATCTGTTACGTTATTAGTTATATTTAAAATATCTTTATAATGTAAATTTAAATTATTATTCAAATTAACGTCAATCTTATTCAATTCAAGATTAATGTATTTCAATTCATCACGAATTTGTGGTATGTGTTTTGTACTAAACAACTCTAACAATTCAGTATCCATATTTTCTTAATTGTAATCAAACTGTAATTGTCTTAGATTTTTAGGCAGAACTTAGCGAATAATCAAGTCTTTTCTTGTTTCAATCAGCAACGTTTCAGTTTAATTTTCAAATCTCGAAGATGGAAAAAATGACTTTACGTAATTATCAAATTGAAAAAAACAACAACAAACAGAATAACGTAAACAAAAAATTCAATTTTTATATTACATAATTTATTACATAAACACTTACGTAAGAACTACTTATAAGCATGCTACGCTTACACAATATGTAACACTACCAATTACGTAATTACAAACAAAGTAATGTCACGGGAGCTACAATTTACAAATTTCAATCACGTTTTTTATGAAGAAAAATTCGATGAGGAAAATTTTTCATTCCGATAAAAAAATAAAAAAAAATAAAAAATTATCAAAATTTCTTAAGTTCTACTTAATACAACTTTTAGTTATTTTAATCTATTTTGTTTCCATTTAGTGTTTATCAGAAAAGATATTAAAGTAATATAATTTAATTAATTATGCCACCAGTATCTGCATCTAAAGCTAAGAGAGAAGCCAAGAAAGCTGAAAGAGAAGCTAAAAAGGCCGCTGAAGGTAAAGTTTCAAGAAGAACTAAAAAGGTCAAGGAAGAAGTCGATGAAGCTGAATTAGCTGCCCAAGAAATGGAAAAAATGAAATTACAAATGGATGAAAATGGTATTTCTGATCGTGTTGTTACTGGTGTTCTTGCATCATTAGAAACCTCTCGTGATATTAAATTAACTTCTGTTTCTTTACTTTTCCATGGTAAAGTTTTAATTCAAGATTCAACTTTAGAATTAAATTATGGTAGACGTTATGGTCTTTTAGGTGAAAATGGTTGTGGTAAATCTACTTTCTTAAAGGCTTTAGCCACTAGAGAATACCCAATTCCAGAAAATATTGATATTTACTTATTAGATGAACCAGCTGAACCAAGTGAATATTCTGCTTTAGATTATGTTGTTAGAGAAGCACAAAATGAATTGAAAAGATTAGAAGATTTAGTTGAAAAAATTATTATTGAAGATGGTCCAGAATCTGATTTATTAGAGCCATTATATGAAAGAATGGATTCATTAGATCCAAACACTTTTGAATCAAGAGCTGCCGTTATCCTTATTGGTTTAGGTTTCAACGCAAAAACTATTTTAAAGAAAACTAAAGACATGTCTGGTGGTTGGAAAATGCGTGTTGCTTTAGCTAAAGCCCTTTTTGTTAAACCAACCTTATTATTATTAGATGACCCAACTGCTCATTTAGATTTAGAAGCCTGTGTTTGGTTAGAAGAATATTTAAAGAGATTCGACAGAACTTTAGTCTTAGTGTCACATTCTCAAGATTTCTTAAATGGTGTTTGTTCAAATATGTTAGATATGAGAGAACAAAAATTAATGGCATATGGTGGTAACTATGATTCTTATGTCAAGACCAGATCTGAATTAGAAACTAACCAAATGAAACAATATAATAAACAACAAGAAGAAATTCAACATATTAAAAAGTTTATCGCATCCGCAGGTACTTACGCTAATTTAGTTAAGCAAGCTAAGTCAAGACAAGTCATAATTTTAGATAAAATGGAAGCTGATGGTTTAATTCAACCTGTTGTTGCTGATAGAGTTTTCTCATTTAGATTTCCACCAGTTGAAAGATTACCACCACCAGTTTTAGCATTTGACAATATTTCCTTCGCTTATGATGGTAAGCCAGAAAATAACTTATATGAAAATTTAGATTTTGGTGTTGATATGGATTCAAGAATTGCCTTAGTTGGTCCAAATGGTGTTGGTAAATCTACTTTATTAAAAATTATGACTGGTGAATTAATGGCACAAAATGGTCGTGTTTCAAGACATACTCATGTTAAACTAGGTGTTTATTCACAACATTCTCAAGATCAATTAGATTTAACTAAATCTGCCTTAGAATTTGTTCGGGATAAATATCCAACAATTTCACAAGATTTCCAATATTGGAGAGGTCAATTAGGTCGTTATGGTTTAACCGGTGAAGCACAAACTGTTCAAATGGGTACTCTTTCCGAAGGTCAACGTTCAAGAGTTGTCTTTGCTTTATTAGCCTTAGAACAACCAAATGTTTTATTATTAGATGAACCTACCAATGGTTTAGATATTCCAACCATTGATTCCTTAGCTGAAGCTATCAATGAATTTAATGGTGGTGTTGTTGTTGTTTCACATGATTTCAGATTATTAGATAAAATCGCTAAAGATATTTTCGTTGTTGAACACAAGACTGCAACCAGATGGAATGGTACTATCTTAGAATATAAGAACAAGTTAGCCAAGAATGTTGTTTTATAATAATTTCCAGTGGAAACAATAATTCAACTTCAATTTCCTTTTATTAATTTGATAAACTTATATCTTCCCCAAATAGTATATTTAATATAAACTAAATTATTTAACTAAATAAACAAGAAAAAAACAAACGACTCAATATATTTGTATATATATTATAATAATAAATGTAAATTTCAAAATATAAACATGACGTAGAATAATAAGTTTTTTTAAAAAGCTATGAGTTCTTGACAAAATTTACTGCAATCTAGCAATACATACACTTTTAGATTGAAAAAACAATCAAACTTTAGATGATGGAAGTTTGATTTTGATTTTTTTTGATTCGATTTATTTTGAATATATAATGAGCAGTTATATAAAGTAAATTAATTTTATTGCAGTTAAAAAAAAGTTAAATGAAATGACAGATAATATCTAACAATAACGGTAAATATTTTTCTTTCCTTCATTATACCAATAAAAAAAATTGAATAAAATATAATTATAAATTTTTATCAAATTAAATGAAATAAAAAAAGTTAAACAATTGAAAGTTGCAGTAGTAAAAATTTGTTAAAGATTTCATTTTCAAAATGGGGGATTTTTTGTAAAAAGAAAGATGGAAATAAAAAGTAGAAATCAGGAACTAAAGTTATAAAAAAGAAAGTGTAAAAGGAAAGGTGAACAAAAGTATAATAGGAAAAAAAAAGAACTATGATAAAATAAAAATTTAAAAAAAATTGATTTGATGAAAATGAGATAAAAAGTAAGATAAATTGTAATGTACTCATAGAAATAAAAATCAAAGTAATAATGATTTATCATGAGATATTCAAAAAATAAAATTAGAAAGACAGTGTAAATGTATGATAGATATCCTGAAACCAAAATAAAAAAGTAAAATTAGGATATTCTCGTTAAAAAAAAATAATAATATGATATAATATGCTATGGTATAATATAATATGGTACAGTTCAATAAAAAATAGAAAAAAAAGAAGAAAATCAAATAAAAATTAAACGTTTTTCTAGTTGATTTGATATTTGGTTCGAAAGGAATTTTTTAATTAAAAAGACAAAAAGGGAATAATTATTCCTTCATTAAAATACAGTTAATAATAAAAGGTGTTTTCTATAATATGATGAGATAATAATTTTGAAAAAAATGATAGAATCAATTAAAATAGAATTTTTTTTCTTTTGAAAACAACTAAAGTTTAGTATGTTTTGATAATGAAAAAAAAATAAAAGTTATCCTATTATCGATAATATATTATTAAGTTGATCATAAAAAACTAGGTTTTGGCAAATTTGATTCTTGTGGTAAATTTGTTGCAAATGATGCACCGGCAAATGAATGTGGTTTTTTATTATTAATTCTATGATTTAATTTATTATGATTTTTGGTATCATTAATTTTGGATTTAATATTTGTTATTTTTTCTTTATTAGTATTAATAATAATATTGTCATCATTCATAAAATTTTCATTAATTTTGTTACTATTATTATTTGCTATAATGTTTTGATTATCAATCAAATTATTAAAATTGTTTAAATTGTTGATATTGTTATTACTCTTGTCACCATTAACATAGCTTGATTGTAATTGATTATTAATAGTATTAATAGTATTAAGATTTGATATATTTGGAATATTATAATTAATGTTTGGAATATTATGAATATTATGAATATTATGAGGAATATTTGACATATTTGGAATATTATTATTATTATTATTTATAGGTAACACAAAATTTGGAGGTAACTGTTGCGACGATATATTTGGCATTAACATATTACCGTTATTAATATTATTATTGTTGTTATAACTATAGTTATTGTTATTGTTATTATTATTATTTAGGAAATGATTACTATTTTGATGTTGTAGAATTGTATTTAAATTGTTGATATAATTCATAGAATTATTTTGTAAAAATTGTGGTGGTATAGTCTGTGGTGTGATAATTGGCGATGTCATAAAAGTTGCTAGAGGTGATGGCGAAACATTTCTCATAATGTTACGACTACTACAGTTGTTGCTACTATTGAAATTATCATTATTATTATTAAGATTTGGGGGATCATCAATATTACTTAAAATTAATTTTTTTAAATCTCTAGTTAAATTATCATTAGAGACAGTTGTTTTATCATCACCAATTTCACTTTTGTCATTATTCTTATGACGGTGTTTAGTTTTATGTTTATGTTTCTTATCCTTATCCTTCTTATCGTCTTTCTTAGTTGAATGCTTTTTTGATTTTGATTTTGGCAATTTTGGTGATTTTGATGATTTTGAATTCGTATCTTTGTTGTTGTTATCTTTATTATTACTAATATCAGTATTGTCGTTGTTACTGTTACTGTTACTGTTACTGTTATTATTATTATTATTATTATTATTATTATTATTATTATTATTATTATTATTATTATTATTATATGAGTTACCAAAATTTGGCTTTTCACCGTTTGGTAATTCTTGAGTGCTTGGTATAGCCCATCTATCCTTTCTATCTTTGTTATTTTGTTTAGTATTGTTATCTCTGCTTTTCTTATCTTGTTTCACCTTGATACTGTTGTTACTACTTGTTCTGGTCAACAATTGTGGTTGCAACTGTATTCTGCTTGTTTTGTGTTTACCATGGGTGGGCAACATACGTGCACTGTTGATATACATAGTATCGCTGGACATTCTGTGTGTGGTTTTTGTTGTATTTTTGAGTTTGTTGTGTTCTTTAATAGTTTTGAACGTTCTGTTGTTCTTTTTTTTATTTTATTTCAAGCCAAGTGTAACGTCACGTGGCCGCTGTTCTCCGGCGACTTCTCCCGCAAATTTGCGCTCTGCTATTTTACTCCTGCTATGCTATAGTATAATATAGTACAGCATAATGTAGTATAATGTAGTATAATGTAGTATAACGTAGTGTAGCGTGTTATATTCTGTTATATACCTACACAAGTCTTAGTGGATCCATGTCTGTTGCACTAACTGCACAATCAATGCCCTCGTTTGCTAATTTGTCTAATAATACAGTAGACAAATATCCACGTTCGGTATTCGAATGATTACAAATAATACATGTCTTGCCCATTTCTTTCAATCTTAACAAATCATGATGTGACATTTCACCAGTGTACAAAACGTCAATATCGTTTAACTTATTACCTAGAGCTTTAAATACACCACTACCACTACCTGCACATAATGCAACTTTTTTCACTTTGGTAATATCAAACATAGTATCATTAACATTAGTGGCAATTTGTAATTGATTTAAATTTAATGATACTTTAATATTATTAATCAAATCACTCAAAGTTATCTCTTGTTGTAAATTAATTAATCTACCATACCCAATAGTATCATTTAATGGATCATGTGGAATTTTTTCAATTGATTCAATTGATTCAATAATAGTAAATTCATTATTCACTAAACCTAAAGCTAACCAATCATTTATACCGCCCTTGGCTGCATCCATTGCAGTATGTGGACTATAAACAGATATACCATTTTGAATTAATTTAATTGCACTATCATGTTGTGTATTTAATTCAGGGTTAATATTTTTCCAACTGGGGAAAATAAATGGATGATAAGCAATAATTAAATTAACATTTTGCTTTATAGCTTCATATGCTACAGATTGTGTCAAATCTACGGTTAATAAAACTTTAGGGATTACTGGTTGTGTTGCTTCAATATCTGGTATTGAACAATTGATTAACAAACCTGTATTGTCCCATGATTTATCAGCATAACTTTCCGGAAAATGTTTAGTGAAAATAGCTATAACTTGTTGTAATTGACTTCTAGTGATACTTTTAATTTGTGACATTCCTTCTTGCTTATTCTTTTTCACCTCGAAGTTGTGGATGTTTTTTTTTTCTGTATTTAAAAATTGTTTCAATTTGGCAAAAATAAAGACAGACAAAATTTCCCTTTTGGAATTTTAATTTTTATTCATTTTTTTGAAAAAAAACGGCACTATAACATATTACGTTATGCTTATATAAGCACAACGGATTATGTATTACATAATTAATTACATAATTGATTACATACTAGAATTAGTAAGCTTTCAAAAAGCGCTGACGTAATTACTCTTATCAATTACTCAAATCTTTGCATTTCTTATTTGGTTGCAACAGCAGAAACAAATTACAAGCTTTGGAGTATCTGTTGTTAACTTATAGCAATATTAGAAAATTAAATTTGCTTAGACAATACACAATCATGAGTACATTTTTTACTAGGCAATTGGCTACAGTAACTAAGAAGGTTATCAAAAGTAATACTAAATCAACAAGTTCACTAAGTAAGGGGATTATACCCACAGATATATTGATTGTTGGGGCTGGTACTGCTGGTTTAACTTTAGCTACTGCTATAAAGAATTCACCAATTTTACAAAATTATAATACCGTTATAATTGATGCCAACGATATTAATCATAAAGTGAAGAATTTTTATTCAAATGCTCCTACTGATTATCATAACCGTGTAGTATCTATAACAAATAAGTCATTAAATTTTTTAACTGATAACTTAAAAACACCAATTTTGACTGATAGAGTTCAATCTTATGATGGTCTTTTTATTAAAGATGGTATATCACATAATAAGATGGAATTAGCACCACAAGCTGGCATGTTAAATATTATCGAATTATTAAATATTCAATCATCTTTATTGAAAAAACTAGATCAATTAAAGCCGAAAGGTTTTACCCTTTTAGACAATTGTAAAGTGGATGAAATTGTATATTCTACCGTAAATGATCCAACATCTTGGCCAATTGTTAAATTAAATAATGGGACACAATACAAGACTCGTTTATTAATTGGTGCCGATGGTAAAAATTCACCGGTGAGAAAATTTGGTAATATTGATTCAATTGGTTGGGATTATAATACTTGGGGGATAGTTGCAACTTTAAAATTAGATTCACAACTATTACCCTTGTTACATTTGAAAGGTTGGCAAAATTTTTTGAAGACTGGTCCCATTGCTCATCTACCTTTACCAAATGATAATGCTTCCTTGGTTTGGTCAATTTCTGATATTTCTGTTGTAGATAAATTAGTTAAGATGGATTCTAAATTATTTTCAAATTTAATCAATGCTGCATTTACATTAGAACAGTCTGATATTGATTATTATTTCCAGAAGATTAAAGAAATGGATCTTAATGATTTATCAAATGGAAAATCAGACAAAGTAATTGAGCTGATTAATGATATCAATAAGAGAATTGATTCCGTTTTTGATAATTTGAAAGTGGATTCTGATATTGATGAATTTTATCCACCCACAGTCGTGGATATTGTTAAAGAATCAAGGGCTAAATTCCCACTAAAATTTGCTCATGCCAAGACTTACTACACTGATCGTATTGCATTAATTGGTGATGCTGCACATGCCACACATCCATTGGCTGGTCAAGGTTTAAATATGGGTCAAAATGATGTCGAACAATTAGTTAATGTACTTGAGAAGGCAACTTTAAGAGGTCAAGATATTGGTTCACCATTGGTATTAGAAAATTTTTGGTCCCTTTGTTATCCATTTAACGTTACTAGATTAGGTATGGCTGATAAATTACACAAATTATATCATTCAGATTTTACACCACTGGTTTGGTTAAGATCTATTGGGCTTACATTAACCGATAATATTTCACCTATCAAGAACAAGATTAGTGATATTCTCATGGGTAAATCATGATAAACATACTAATCTGCTTTATTTTGTCTTGTTCTGTACTTTACTATACTATATTCCATTATTACATTTATTAAATTGTCTTTCTTGTTTTTTGATGCTCATCGCTTTTTTACATGACGAAAAAACATTTTCAAAATGAAAACAGCCAGCGATTCTTAATTAAGTACCAATCTTTCACTGAAAGTATTGACAATAATCACACTACACTGTCTTAAACTCTCTACTGATTTATATTAAACACTCTATAGAAAAAGTATTTATATTTAATTTTGAATTTTGCAACAAACTTTCAATCAAAAACAGCAAATTACAAAACTTCGGTGCCCAAATATTCACGTAACGAAAAAAAACAACAATAAACAGTAGAATCCAAAAAAATAATGATGCTTACGGAAGATCAAATACGCCAAAAGATTCAAGATAATATACCAAATGTTTATAACTGTATAGTTACAGATCTTTCATTTGGTTGTGGTCAATCATTTGACGTTGTGGTAGTTACAAATGAATTTGCATCGAAAAATAAATTAATGAGAAATCGTATGATTAATGGTTTATTGAAGGATGAATTAAAAATCATACATGCATTCTCATTGAAATGTTATACTGAAGAGGAGTGGTCCAAAATTGTAGTTTAAATTTTATGATAGATATAGATTATATACCATTTCATATTACTAGACTATATAACACACAATATAATACGATACAATCACAATAAAAACACAATGCTATAAAATTTCTATATTTTGCAAATTAACACATAACGATAAAAGATAGATAAATCTATTAAGTAGTGAACAGTAAATTCGTTTTGTATTCATATTAATATCTTGAAAAAAAAGTAATTTATGTTGTCTAACATATATATGAACTATATAATTTACCTGAATCAACTTCTTCAAAGTGGTCTTGCATGTTTTTATATGTCTTAGTTTCAGTACTTGTAGAATGAGTTGAAATCAAGTTGTATCGAATATTAAAATTTCTTAAAATTGACTCATTAGTTTGTTTGTTAACAAATATTTTGCTTATTTTGAATTGAAGAGATAATTAAATCTTGTTAACACTGTAAGGTGGTGGTGAATGTGGGGGCGAGGTTGTAGTAGTTTTTGTATTATCATTTCTAGGTTTAGAATTCATAACTATAAGATCGTCATCATTACTGTTATTATTATAAATATCATGTTCATTATTGTTTAAAATATTAATCTGACCCCAGCTTGATTGATTTAATCCAACGAAGTTAATTGGATTTAACGTGTTTGTTAAATTGTGATTATTCAACGATCTTAAACTGGGGCTACTTATTCTTCGTACAGGTATATTTGTCAATAAATCCCTCTTATCTTTAAAAGTAGGAACTGCATTACGGTTAGTGTCACTATTAGTGTCATGCTCAATGTCGTCTTTGTTTAGTTTGGTATCAACAACTAGCACATTTTTCAATGCATATTGATCTAAATTCTTCAACTTCTTTGGCGAAACATGTTTAATGTCAATTGGTATTGTTGAGTTAGCCCTAGGTAAAACATTTTTAGAATCAAATACTTCATCATTGGTAGATATGGCGTCATTAAACTTATCGTCATCATTAATAATATTGCTATTTAGTTGTGTCTTAACTTGAACATTATCAATTGTGGTATTATCTTGTTTATCTTTGACAATTTTCTTTGATTTATTTTTGAAAAGTTTTATGACTCTTCTTTTAGGTTTATAATTATCAGAATCATGTATATTATCATTATTAATATCCTTATTAAGAATATTATTTTTCTTTATTTTGAAATTATTACTTCTTTGGAATAACTTTTCTTGTATTGATAAAATTGAATTTAAATCATAAAGATTGTTATCTAAAATGTATTTGGGCAATAAGTTTTCATCATTCCTATTACTGTTATTGACATTATAGTTATCGTTAAATGTGTAATAATTTTTGTTTAAATTTTTAAAACTGTTATTAGACTCTATATTAAAAACGTTTTGTAAATTGGGTATTCTAGAAATAAATCTATGTAAATTTTGTCTCTCCAGACAATTATTGATTATTGCAAGATTATTTAATTCTGTAGTACCATGCAATGATAAAGTTTGTCTTGATGAATGAATATTTGATAATCTAGTCATATTTTTGATTGAAAAATCCTGGAAATCGTTTTCATCGAATGTAACTAAATGATCATGATTTAATGATTGTTTATTTTTCGAATCATATTGAACATTATCATAATTTTCATCCTTTTGATTGAACCAATTTTTAGATTTATTAAATATTGCCTGAGGTAATAAATCCTTAAAGAATGATATTATAGAAAATTTTAATTTTTGTTCAATGGTATTTTGTAAAAGTTTGATAGAACAGTCAAAATCAAAATCAAAAATAACATCATTAAATGACATTGATATACCGTAGTTTCTCATGAAAAGATTAGTGATTAGTTCTAAATTAATATTTTTGAAATTCATTGTTACTGGTATTAATAATGAATCATTAACGATTAATTTTGGTTTGATAAAACTTGGAGTCTGTTCTAGAGATAGCATCAATAAGTTAGATTCAACATTTGTCTCCATTTCAATATTTGTTTTCTGGCATGATAACTTACCAATTGCTTTAATTAATGATCTTGGTTGAGTTGTAATATCAATATCTAAAATTTCAACTTGGGGCACTATGGGGAAATCTACTACGTTAATCTTAACTTGGTTTTTAATAAAGCTAATCTTAGAATTATTAAGTGAGTCTCTATTAACAGGGGTATTAGTATTAGCAGTTATGTTAGTTCTTGTTTTTGTGTTGGGTGATGACTCCTTAGTAAAATTATCTCCTCCATTTGTTGTTATAGCTTTACTATTTACTAACTTACCATAAGATTGTACTACATTACTAGTGTTATTATTGATATCATTATTTAAAGTAATATCTTTTTTCAAATTGATATAATCATTTTGGTGGTTTTGATTTGTTTTAACCAATGAATTAGTCAGAAGTAAGGTTAGTTTGTCTTTCAAATTTCTATTAAACTCCAAATCGTTCAACAAAGATTGATTAAACTCAAAAGACATTATTCATATATATGTAAATTTGTATATTACAGTAATACCGAGGAGTCTTGTGGTGTATTTTTACTTGTCTTGAAGATTCAATTTGTGCTTCTTCAAAATATTTATTTTTTTATTTGTGTTTGCTTAATTTTTACCGTTTTGAGTCAATTAAAGTAAATATTTGCTGGTGGAGAGCATTGCAACAACATTTTCTCTAACCAACACAACTTTTATGGCATAAATGGACACTGATGCAAGCATGTTGGATGTAGGAAGCTCCATGGTTATGGGGGAACCAAATAATAACGAAATTATCTTAAGAGACACTGTAATGGAGGATACTGTAATGAAAGATGATACTATGATCCAAGATGAAACTTTATTAATGAACCCAAACGAGGAAAATGTTCTGACTGTACAAGAAATTGCCACTGATGATGAAAATAATGAGATTGAAAATAATGAAATGATAGATAATACTGCTCACATGGAGAATGGTAACTTGGACATTAATTTGGATAGCACTTTGGATAATAATGGAATAAATCAAAATGAATCTACAATAATGGTTGCAGTACGTGTTAGACCATTTAATGAAATTGAAAACAAATATTTGATACAAAATACTACTACAAGTAATATAATGCGTAATAATAATGCCAATGTTACCAACTTTGTTGATACTTTTGAAAATAATGATACACAGAATATCTATGACTATAATGACATTATTAATAGATTTCAGCCAGAAGGTATATATCCCTTGGTAAATTGTATTGATGATAAGATGCTAGTTTTCAATGATGTTAACACAATATCAAATTATAACGATCCTATGATTTTACAATCAATAAACTCAAATCAGTTAAATGCTAATACTAATCCAAATGGCACTTTTGATCCAAATAATTCAATTAATCATATTTCTCAATTGAAGCCAATGAAACGTAATTTTAAAAATGGTAATAGACGTAACGGGAGAAGAATAAGTAGTCGTTACGATTCTTTAAATGGTGGTGAATCTAGTTTTTTAGGTGATGAGAGTAAGTCGTCAAGGAATACTCAATTCATGTTTGATAAATTATTTGATATGAATACAACACAAGATACTGTTTATAATGATACATGTTCAAGTATTTTATCATCTGTATTAAATGGCTACAATGGTACGATTTTTGCATACGGTGCAACAGGTTGTGGTAAGACATATACAATTAATGGTGATATAGATGATCCAAATAAGATGGGTGTTTTACCACGAATTATAAATGATTTGTATATTGGTATGGAGAAAAATTCAAGTGAAAGAGATTGTGAAATATATGTTAGTTTTTTAGAGATCTACAATGAAAAAATAAGAGATTTATTAA
This sequence comes from Grigorovia yakushimaensis, assembly GCA_003709265.2. NCBI lineage: Eukaryota > Fungi > Ascomycota > Saccharomycetes > Saccharomycetales > Saccharomycetaceae > Grigorovia > Grigorovia yakushimaensis. The sequence continues at coordinate 2,647 of PPOC02000476.1, read as the reverse complement.
AGATTGATACACCCAGCGATAAATTAGTAATATGTGAAGATAATAACAATAGTAAAAACAATAACAAAAAGTTTAATAAACCACAAATAAGAGTGCAAAAATTAAGCGAATACTCGCCTAAAAATTTGAATGAAATGATGGAATTGATCAATTGTGGTAATTATAATAGAACAACCTCAACCACTGAAGCTAATAAAAATTCATCTAGATCACATTCTGTTTTACAAATTAGACTTGAACAAATTATTAAGACTACTTCTACCAATAGTAATGGAACAGAGTTTAATACATCAATGCAAAGAGAAAAATTAGAAAGTTTACTAACAATTATTGATTTAGCGGGTAGTGAAAGAGCTTCCACTACAAAAAACCGTGGTATGAGATTGTATGAAGGTGCCAATATAAATAAATCATTATTAGCATTAGGTAATTGTATCAATGCATTAAGCGGACGTGCTAGAAATTATAATAGGAATAATATTTCTAATGGTAATAATATTAATAGTAAAAAAAAAATACATGTACCTTATAGAGATTCTAAATTAACTAGATTATTAAAATATTCATTAGGTGGTAATTGTCAAACGTTAATGATTGTTTGTATTGCGCCGAGTAGTTTGCATTATGAGGAAACATTAAATACATTAAGATATGCACAAAGAGCTAAGGAAATTAAGACATATCGTTATCAAAATAGAATAAGTGTTGAAGAACATATTGATAAATACGTTCAGATAATACAGGATCAAATAAAGCAAATTGATAAATTAAAGGAGGATAAAGAAAATATAAGGCAAAATTATGAACTTTCTATTATAAATATTCAAGATAAGATAACAAATATGGTAAACGAATTTTCCACTCTTTCAAATCAAGATTCTAATGGAAATTTATATGAAACTTTGGTAGTTGCAATAATGTTAAAATGTTATAGAATATTAAAGACTAGAATACTGGATACTGTTGAGAATATAACGATAAGAGATTATCAAATTAATGATATAAATGAAATTCTGCAGGTCTTAGAAAATGAAGAAAAAAATATACAAACCAAGTTGAACGATGAAATAGAAGAACGTACTAATGATATTATAACCTTGCTACAAGTTGAAACAAACTGGTCAGATGTATTATTTATTCCTAGATTGAAGCAAGAAATTGAACTAGCCACGTGCAAACAAAAAATAATGATTGAAGATAAAAGTAACGAAGTGTTAAACAAGATAATAACATCAATGATTACATCGCGGGAAAACATTATAGATATGAGTAGTTTAAGAAGTAGTATTGAAATGGCTATGACAGATTATAAGACTAAGTAATAACAATTGTTTACTACGAATTAAAAAGTTAATATATCAATTAAGAAAATATATAACGGTTTTCTTTTTTAAAAAGTAGCGGTTTTAAAAAAGGCGGTTCCAATTATCAATAAATTAAACGGACTTTCATCAAACGGTGTTAGTAAAGTTTTGTCCAAAGGAGACACACTTCTCAATTTAGAAATTATTAAGTTGAACAAAAAGAAAAGATACAGGAAAAGAAAAGTAATAATAAGACAATTTTTTTATAATCAAGCTGAAATTGACAAATTTACAAATTGACAACTAAACAATTAGACAAATTCGTGTGCATTACAAATGAGTTGAAAGCTAGTTATTTAATTTTAGAAACCACGTGTAATTATTTTTCTTTTGAACCTCAATTGTACCATTTAATGATTGGTTCACACTACATATTCTTGACAATGAAAACTACTCAATGTGCACAAAATTATAATTAATGTGGAGTCCAGAACATCTCATTTCCCAATTCATACAAAGAAAAAAAAAGACTTCCCCATTGGGTAAACGCAGCACTTTCCCTATCGGGTTCTTACCCAATAGGGTCATTGACATGATTGTCATAATGTAAAAATATACCCGTGGTTACATTTTGTTGATACGTAGTAAATGATACTTCGGGCGAGGAATGTCAGGACAAAATAATCCAACATCATCCAGTACGAGACCAACTCAAAAGGGTAATTCAGTATTGTCAGTTTGAAATTAAACTTTGCTTTCTTGACTTGAAGGTTTTCAAATGTCGGCAACACAAAACCGGAAAGGAAAACGGTAATTAAAAAAAGTTCGTTTTCACGTTTTTTTTTTTTAATTCAATTTTGGTTATTTTTTATTTATAATGTTTGATTTAATCATTTTACTTTCTTAGAGAATTTTTTTTTTTTTTTTTTTAATTTTTGTGTTTTTTATTCTTTTCCTCTTTGTTAAGTTTTGCTTCCTTTACTTCCAACAAGGTAATTAAATAATTAATTTAATTGTTTCATTTAAAAGCAATAAATTTTTTTGTTATTCTAAAGAATTTTGAATTTAATAGTATTATATTATATTTATTTATATTATATTTATAATTATAATTTTAATTAATTAAATTAAAATAATTTATTAATTTATTTTATTTTGAAAAATTTCTTCGGCTTCTAATTAGTTTTAATTTTCTTTTGCCAGCTATTAAATTATATTAATTTTAGCAATTAGTGTAATTTAAGTGCAAATAATATTACTATTTTTTAGCTTCATTTTATTTATTAATTTAAATAAAATTTTTTTGGTGCTAAATTTTTATTTTGATTAATAAATTATTTAAT
>PPOC02000475.1:81946-165688 GCA_003709265.2 Grigorovia yakushimaensis | reverse complement strand
AAAATTATCCATTATAATTACTAAAATATTTTGTTTACAATTTTAGTCTTATTACTACCTACTATAGTACTTTTCAAATTTGAATTAAAATAGAATTCTAACAAAACATATTTAAAAGCCTTGAAATAAAATTCATCTTGAATGGATGAATCAATTATTTATATATTATTAGCAACTTGGTCAACATTCCAAATATATTTTAATTAAAATCTGATTTTTAGTTTTAAATAAAGCATTTGTTGATTAGAATACAAGCCTTGACAGGAAAGCTTTAACAATGAAAATTACAATACATAATATCATTGTATCTATTTAAAGTTACACCATAGTTCAGTTTTATTCCAGATAATACTTTAACGTTATCCAAACTTTTGTTCTAATTCATTACCTGGCTGAATATATTAACTATTTATACTTTCCAACAAATAGAAAGAAGCAATTAATTTCCGCAGTTATAACCCAGTATGGGGCATATTTTACTTTTACAACCTTCCATTTAAAAGTTCATTTCAAAGTCTAAGATTTTATTTAATAAATATTCAAATCCACAGCAACAATGTAAGTGAATAACACATATAATTTAATAATAAAACATAATTAAAACTTTGAACAATAATGTTAAGAAATAATTTGAATGCGATACACGTTACGGGTTCATTTCAAAATATAGAATCATATCACCTATTTGAACTACAATAAATAAATTAAATATCATGCAACTTGGTCCTATTTTGGCATGGGAGTCTTATATTGCACCTAAAAAATAAAATAAATTTTTTGACATTTTGTATCAAGTACTGTTTCCAGCAAAACAATTGTTACTTTATATATTTTTTTAGAAATTTTGAACTTTTCTTCGTTGATTATTTCCCTTGTCTTACTTGCCTTAAAAATCCACTGTCAAAAAGCAAAGTAAAAAGCAGCTAAAACACTTAGTAATTAAAACCCATTTACAACGTCAGAGGAAAGATGGATATCTCCTAACATTGATTTCATAACAAGACTACATAAAAATAAATCAGGTGACTATATCATTATGGTAGTTATTTATAGTTTAACAAAAATGTCTCATTTGTCTAGATTGCTTAACTCCATTATGGTAGAAGGTCTGTGTTCAACATTTATCAAAGAAATTTATGGGTTGCCTAATGCCCTTGTTTTAAATAGTGATTGGCCATTTACATTAAAAGCTTCGGATTGATTTACTCAAAGTTTGGGTACCCAGTTAAATTTCACAGTTAAGAATCACTTACAAGTAAATGCTCGCGCGAAAGAAGTAGCAGAACCCTTAAATAAAAATTTATTATTGATTGAAATAACAAGAAAGAGTTGAAACAGTAATTATTAGTTATATATTTGCCTACAATAACCCTTGTCATTTTACAATTTATGCTACACCAGTTTTAGATGCTTATGCACACAGTCTAGAGCATTCAGGTGTTTTGAATATGCTAGGGTTGAATTGAATAAAATATCCAATCATCTAAAATCATCGCAACATTTAAAATCAGTTCAAGCAAGATTTAGATGGTTAATGATACTCGGAAAGTACATTCAAAAAATATGGTGTTACCTGTAAAAATATTTATTATTTAAGTTTTTATCCACAAGTTTCCCATCGATTAAAAAATAGAGTACTCTGTCTTTAAGTATGTGAATCAATCCCTTTTATTTGGGTCAATATAACACGAGCTGTCATACAAATGGATTCTTCTGCTAATTTGATAAAATTTAATCATTTCTTTGTGTTCAACTTATTATTTCTTTGCGTTCAACTTATTATATCGAAGTTAGTTACAATTCATTCGAAAGTTTTTTTTCTCAAGTCTATATAAATGCCGCATATATATCAAATTTTAATAATATTGAATAGACTTAGAAGATTTTATTTACACGTCATAAATTTATTTAAATCAAGATTTCGGTATTTAGTTATTCAATTTATTTTCGATATAGGATAATTTAGGAATATTATCAATATTACCCAAACCAACAATCGATAATGGTTTATTTTGCAACCTATAGTTAGCCCACATAACAACATCGTCCTTTGTAATCCTATCGACTTGTTCAAATACATCTTCAGGTGATAATCTTTTACCTGTAGTAACGACTTGTCTACCAATATCTTCTACAATAGCCGTAGATCCATCAAGCGATAATAATAATGCTGCTTTCAACTGTGCTTTAGCTCTCTTAACATCGTTTTCGCTGAACTCACCTCTCTTAATTCTATTCCATTCTTTTATTATTTCGTCAATTATTAATTTGGGGTTATGCGTTTTGGAGTCTGTTACAATATACATTCCCCATAACCCTGTGTCCGCGTACGATGTAGAAAATGACATATATGAGTTGGCTATAGAACCATTTTTAGATGCCGCAAGTGCTAATGGTGATGGTGAATTTATATCTGTACCTGAAGTTCTGTCCCAATTGCCAATGATGGCTTGCGTGGCTAAAGCAACAAAATAATCTGGTGCTGACCAAGACACACCTTCTAATGCAATAGCAATATGTGTGGTAGGTAGCGTATTCTCTTTAATAAACTTTTCACCTCTGCAAAAAATAGGTAAAGGACCACGAGGTGAGCCTAATGGTACTGGGTATTCTGATTTAGGTACATGGCCAAACGATTTTTGCGCTAGTTCGACTAATTTTTCATGATCAATACTACCAGCACCGGCAAGGACCATTCTATCACCCTTATAATTCTTGCTAATATACTGTTTCAAATCATTTCTTGTAATTGATTTGATGTTTTTGATGGGTCCTAAAATTGTTCTCCCCAAAGGTTGATCCTTATATGTAATTTCATGCAAATGGTCAAATACTACTTCATCATACATTTTGTCCACTTCCTCACTTTCTCTGATAATAACATCTCTTTCTCTTTCAATGGCAGAAGGTTCCAGAACGGAATTAGTTAAAATATCACTTAATACCTCTACAGCTTGTGGTATATTCTGTTTTAAAGTTTTGGCATAATACACAGTATTTTCTCTAGAAGTATAAGCATTCAAATGTGAACCAATATTCTCAATTTCTAATTCAATTGCATGTTGTGATTTTTTTTGTGTACCTTTAAAAGCTAAATGCTCCAAAAAATGTGCAGTACCATTGTTTTGTACATTTTCTGCACGAGAACCTGCATCTACAAATATACCCACAGTTGCGCTTGATGTGTTAGGAATAAATTCTGTAGCAACGGTCAAACCGTTTGGTAAGACAGATGTCCTTGTCTTCCCAATGGATTGGCAAGCCATGCTGGTCATAAACCTTCTATTCACAACATTTCTTTTAATGACAGAAAGCATATTAGAGTCTTGTTTTTGTTCCTTCCCTTAGATTAAATTGGTTTAATTTGTTTGAAATGGATGAATCTTTATATATTTGTAATTCAGTTTTATTTAATTAATTCTAGATTTTTCCGAGAAAAAACGTTACAAATTGAAAATTCACCTTTAAATTGCAATAATAAGCAAAAGAGAGATTGCAAATTTGAATATTTGGTTGCAGTTTTGGAAGAAGGTAATGTTTACTAAGGGATTTGTTTGGCTTATTAAATAACACAAGTTTTAGTTTTAAATTAGAAATGGAGTACAAAAAAAATATCATACTTTTCTTCATTAATAACTATACACATACAAGAATATAAAGTATATACTATTTATGTATTACAATTAATCATTATTGGGTATACCGTGGTTATGTTGTCTAAGTGTAGTGTCTCAAATTGTGTTTCATATTAGATATAAAACTTTCATGATTGTAGTCATCCCTATTGGCAATGTAACTGGAAATAATGTTTTTATCCATATACGCTAAATGCCCTTCTTTAGTTAGCGAATCCAACAGGTCAGGCTGAATAGTAAATAAATTAGCTAATTCTCTCAAGACAGAAAATTTTTCCACTAAAACCGGTATTCTCCAAAGTTCAATGATATTCAATATACCAATGATATCCTTAGTGACAATAATACCACCCATTGAATTGACTTGGAATTTACCATAATGTTGTAATAGCATTTTGTACAGAACATTACCAATGGTAATCAAAAATGAATCTAAATTCTTTTTCTTCAAATATTGTTTACTTTGAGTGTAAATTGAATTTAATTCATTAACAATTTCGATTGCCGGTAATGTATCTTGATCTAATAAATCCTGTGTTTTGGGAATAAAATCTTTTCTTTTTTGTTTAGATAATGAATAATCAAATTTATTTGTAATAACTAAAGTTATTTTTTCCATAATTAAATTTATTGAAATTTCAGCTTTTTTGATATTAACATTAGTCATCTCCGATATTAATTTCTTAGTATTAGGTGAATTATTCAATAGAGGTAAAAAAATTGATTTGATTGAAACTGAAATATAGTTCAACATTTCTGTACTCATCGATATAAAACTTAATATTGACAAGTCTAAGTGAGCATCATTGATTTCTGCCTTTTCCATCTGGTAATATGCAATTTCTAATGCAGAATCTATATATGAACCTACTATACCCATAAACATAGTTTCGATGATTTCCAAAGTGTATTTATTAGCTTTATTAGGTACCAATTCCATAATTCTCGCTACAGACTCTACAACACACTTCAACATAGAGTTGACATTCTCTTCTGTAAATAATTTTTTATTTGTATCAGATAAATTTCTATCACCAAGTTGTAAACTGCTAGCCCTGTTATTAGTATTACTATTATTAGAATGATTGAATGAGTCTAAATCTAACCTTTTTTTAATTAAACTTTTATATTGAGACAATCTATTATAATTTGGTTTATTTAATTTTAATTTATGATATCTTGATTTATTATTCTCATTTACATTCGATTTTGTATACCTACCATTCAACGTATTGCTATTAGTATCATTGTTAGTATTGTTATTATTGTTCGCATTGTTTAGATTGGTCATAGAATTATTATTTGAGTCGGTATTTGAAGTCATGCCATTACGTATAGAGTTATTTGAACTAGTATTAACATCCATATCATTTAATTCAATTCCATTTTCAATTATTTTATTCAATTTGTAATTTAATAGTCTATTGTTAATAAATTTATCATTCACTAAATTGAATTCATTGGTCTTTTCCATTAATATATTTTCTAAATTTCTTTTCTCTAATTCAAAATAACGTGTTCTGTCATATAAATATTTGCTAAATAAATCTGAATAACATTGTTCTAAAGTAGCAATTAATTGTGTTGTAGTATCGGTTGAATTGTCCAATTTAATTGTCTTTTCAAAAAAATTCGAAATTTTTTTAATAAATTGACCCACTAATGAATGTAATGAGTGTAAATTTCTTACATATAATAGATTTGACCAAGTCATTGAATAATTTAATAAAGTATCAATTTTGGATTCTAATTTTTGTGCAAAAATTCTTTGAATAAATAATTGTAAGACTTGAATTGATTTATTATCAAAAACTTTCAAAACAATTTCTGATTCATTTTGAATAACTTGAGTAATATTATTTAATAAATTAACCATTTGATCATTAAATATGACATGATGATGATCAGGGTTTAATAATAATTTATTATTTTCATTATTTTCCATATCAATATCCATATTAATATCTAAATTATTGTTACTGTTGTTGTTATTGCTATCATCATTAATAAAAAATTCATGTTGATTAATAAAATTTGATATAACATTAATACCACCATTAAATTTATTTAAAATAATTGCAATTTCGTTTAATTTTTGGAAATCATTATCACGATAAGCTAAATTAAATTTATCTAACCAAGTTGTTTCCATTAGTTCAGAACAATTTTCAATTTTCTTAGTAATTTCAATTGTCATTGGTATAGATTGTGTTTCAATTTTCTTAGTTAAGATTAGTAAATCTTTCATAAAAGTAGCTGAATTCAATTGGTTGTTTAGTATAGATGAATTAAAATAATTATCTAAAATATTTGATTTACCAAATTTAGCAAATTCATTATAGATCTTTATCAATTCAATTGATTTTGTGTAAATCTTTTTGCGTCTAATTGAATTTTCTAATTTTTCACCTAGTGGTTTCACTAATTGAGTTACGTTGGTTAATTTATTATCTAATTGTGAATATTGATTTATGATATTATTCAATTTTTCAGTTAATTGACGTATCTTGTAAGAATGTGTTATTTCTTGTGTAGAAACATCCTCACTTAATTGTAATTTATCGTTAGCGGTTTGTTCATATAAAATTTTCAATTCCTTTAAAGTTGATTCAAAAGTTCTAATAAATGGTTTAGGGTCCCAAGTTGTAGTATCATCAAATCCCTTTGTGGGTATTCTTAATGAATGATCTTTACTCAATTCTTGTACAAACTCATTTACTGTAAGACCGCCAAGAAAATTTTCTTTGTTTAATAATCTTTGCCACTTAGGGTCTAGTTCATAAAGCGAATTCATATAAAATTTGTTTATTTGTAACAAATTAACCACTATTTTTTATTTTTAGAGTTGATTTTTTTCTATTTTTCATTTTTTTTCTTTTAAAAAAGACTGTTGTGACTGCCCGGTTTCTACGCCCACACATTTTTATTTATTTTTCTATATTTGTAAAAAAACAATATTTTGCATTTCCTCCTTTAGACAAAACAAACGCCACCTTCCCAAATAGGAAATAATGTTTTGCCACAACGCAAAGCGAGAAATGGAAAATTTACGAAAGCATTGAAAAAAAAAACTCACAAAAGAGGAATTTGCAAGCTTTGCTATTCTGTTTCAATTTATAAAGATTGTGAACCACTTGGTGAGAACGAAGCACTTTTAAGTTTTAATTTTAATTTTATTTGCCGACAAACCAAGAATACCATTTATTGAAAATGCAAATTTTTGTTAAAACTTTAACTGGTAAGACTATCACTTTAGAAGTCGAATCTTCTGATACTATTGATAATGTCAAATCCAAGATTCAAGACAAAGAAGGTATCCCACCTGATCAACAAAGATTAATCTTTGCTGGTAAGCAATTAGAAGATGGTAGAACCTTATCTGACTACAACATCCAAAAGGAATCTACTTTACACTTAGTCTTAAGATTAAGAGGTGGTGGTAAGAAGAGAAAGAAGAAGGTTTACACCACTCCAAAGAAGATCAAGCACGTTCACAAGAAGGTTAAGTTAGCTGTCTTATCTTACTACAAGGTTGATGCTGAAGGTAAGGTCACTAAGTTAAGAAGAGAATGTACTAACTGTGGTCCAGGTTGTTTCTTAGCTGACCACAAGGACAGATTCTACTGTGGTAAATGTCACTCTGTCTTCAAGACTAACGCTTAATTAATTTAAAGTTATATAATATATATTTACTTATCCGTTTTATAATTTAATTTAATTTTCGCATACCATTTAATTTGTGCGTTAGATTTTTCATGCAATGTTTGTTTTAGCTCAATTGAGTTTTGATTTGTAATCGATGAGACAGAAAAAGAAAGAAAGAAAGAAAGGGAAAAAAAAGCTTAAATATAACAATAGAAATTTTCTTTAATTGAGCTTACTATTACTAGTATTATTAGTTATTATTTATTTTAGAATATCTAATCAGGTTTATATAAGTTTGGAAAACAATATTTGAATTGAAAACAAATGAGTGGAATTATGTACATGTCATGATACAAGATCACTTATATCTCAGAAAAAGGAAGAGATTTGTAAAAAGGTTCGGTTATCTAGTATCTTTAGTAAAAGCATCATTGAAAAAATCATAATAATCTGATAAAATTGTACATTTCCTTTCAATATCTTGATACATTTGTGTCTTCTTAACATCTTCAATTGTTTCATTGTATTTATTAATTAAATTATTACTTAAATTATCAACGTTGTTCACCATTTTATTTAAGACGCTTTCAAACCCCATTTGACCCTTCTCAGCATTATCACAAAACCTTTTCACTGAAAATTCCTCCATAGAGTTACAAATCTTGGATAACCCACCATAAGCAGTAATTTGTGCTTCTTGTTGGAAAATGGTTTTGTTGTGTGGATCAGTAGGATTGGGGTAGTAATCTACCATTTCGAAAACTTTTAATATGTTGACGAATGATAAATTACAAGATCTCATCTTTAATGTTCTGTCGTTTAAATTGATCGTAGAGATTTCTCTTACATAACTTAAATTATCTTTGCAACCTACTAATAACATCATCCAACGTGGTACATTCTGTCTCACGGTGATCAATCTTTCAGTTACTAGTATATTACCATTGTCTTTCAATTCTCTCCTTAGTACATCTACACCTATGACATGTGGGGACATATTGTTTGGATATTTGTTCCAGTTTGCTGTGGTAACGGTTTCCCACGAATAATCAAATTCGCATTTATTTTGGAACAGTTTCATCTTCTGTTGCTAGTGTGTTACAAAAAATAGACAACTATGAGCGTGGGAGTTTTGAGATATGTGTTTCTGTTTTGGTTGTGCTTCTTTATCTGTTAGAAATTGCAAACTGATAAAGATTTGATTTTTTGAGCTTTCGTTTTTCTCGTCTGCAAAACAGTAATTTTAATTGGCACAAAACTCTAAACTTTACATGCAGAAGACTGCTGCTGCTGGGTGTGGATGGGTGGTTTATCGTTGCACTCTGATATCGTTGGCGTTGATGTGTGAACGTGGCGACCACATGTTGGGACCACGCACTTGTGCCATTAATTCCCAGCAGTTTGTAAGTCTGCTGCCAAAATCGTAATTGTTAGTGCGTAGTCTCTTTACTCTTGGATGCATTATGGGATTCTTTATACCAGTCAGATGTTTCAGGTACTCTCTTGTAGTTTGTTGTGTGCTAGTCATTAGTAAATGGTATATGTATAGTAACAGTGGGTACCAAATGGTTAATCCACTGTATATTATCAGTACGATGGACACTGGTGGTAAGTTTCTGGCATTTTGATAATTTCTGTGAATATGGATGGAACTACAAATGATCAAGATTATACTGGTCATAACACTGCTGATCAAAAAGTTCAAGAAGAATCTATAATTTCTTTGACCAATGCAATTGTTAACCCAAATACAATGATGATCGTGTACTGAAATACAACATTGACATGTAGAGCAATGATATGATCTCGGTGGTCTCCAAATTTTGCATGTCTTACAATACTTAATATCAATAGTACTCTTATCACCTTGATTATTTTGACATGGTAGTGTTATAATATTATAATATTCTTGCGGTAGGTTGTTGCTGGGACTAATTGTAGCATTAGTATCCTTAGTTTCTGTTATTTTATGTCCAAAGGGTGAATGTATATTTTTGGGCAAGATACCTGGATCCATGGTAGCAGCCGCTATAAATGATGCAAGTGCTTGAAGCCAAAAGAAGTAAAACAACACCACAAATGTCTTTAAACCATCTTCTATGTTGAATGGCGCTTCAAAAATCGAGAACAGCACACAGGGCACAATAATGACAAACAAGACAGCTAGTGATAAGTATCTTGTCTTTGTCACTCTGTTGGTTCGCAAAGTACCGCCGAGGCAGAACATATAGTTGGTAACTTGTGGCATGTACTGGTATGTACGATCTCTCTTGTTATGACCACCACTGTCTTTGACACGTTGTGGTTCATCTTGATCTAGTGTCAACAACCACTGTTGCAGGGCAAAACATCTGTTCATTAGTCAAACCAATTTGCCAGCTAGTATCGTTGAGGTGTTTGCTTGTGTGTTTTGTTTGTTTGTTTGTTTGCAGAGAAGTTCAACAATTCGTTTTCCATCAACAATTTGAAGAATTCGAAAGCGCTGATAAAACAGCACAGACAACGCTGCACATACACACACAAACTCTCTCTCTCTCTCTCTAACTCATATTCACTGTTTCAGACACCCTCTCGTTCTCACTCACACCCACTAACTAAATACATACAGCACATGGATATTAGACAACTGTATGACAAAGCTGTCGAGGCACAGAAACTCTCTTACAGCCCTTATTCACATTTTCCCGTGGGTTGTTGCATCCAACTGAGCAACGGCAAGTTCATACTGGGTGCAAACGTGGAAAATGCAAGCTACGGTGGTTCACGTTGCGCTGAGCAAACTGCTATCTTGAAATATGTCACCATGCCGCCAGCGGAGTATCAAGACAAAGTTAACAAACCAAAAATCGTCTCACTGGCCATCGTGGGCCCATTGAATGAACACATATCACCGTGTGGCATCTGCCGACAGATCATGGCAGAGTTCATAGAGCACACAGTGCCCATAGTGCTGTTCACCAACGCCACCACATATCAGACAACAAACATCGACGCTTTATTACCCGATAGTTTCCAACTATAATAAGCTTTTCAGCAATCTGGAAAATTTTCCACCTTCAGCAAACACAACTGCAATTTGCACACAGCTGACACTCCACGAACTAACAACAAGTCATGACTACCAAAGTTTACTGTGCAGGCTTACAATGTGGTAAGGAAACTGATTCACAATTAAAATGTCCAATTTGTTTAAAGAATGACATTGTTCAAATTTTCTGTAACGAATCTTGTTTTAAAGATAATTACAAATCTCATAAAGCTCTACATTACAAGAGCGATGATGACCATGAATCTTATGACCCATTCCCAAAATTTAACTACAAGGGTAAGTTAAGACCAAACTATCCTTTAACTCCAAAGAGATTTGTCCCAGATGAAATTGTAAAACCAGATTGGGCAGCTAATGGGTTACCAGTCGCTGAACAAAGAAATGATAGATTATCTGAAATCCCAATATATAAGAAAGATGAAATTAAAAAAATTAGAAAAGCTTGTATGCTTGGTAGAGAAGTCTTAGATATTGCTGGTGCAGCTGTGAGACCTGGTATTACAACTGATGAAATTGATGAAATTGTTCACAATGAAACAATCAAGAGAAACGCTTACCCATCACCATTAAATTATTACAATTTCCCAAAATCTGTCTGTACTTCAGTTAACGAATGTATTTGTCATGGTATCCCAGATAAAACTGTTTTGAAAGAAGGTGATATTGTAAATATTGACGTTTCTTTATTCTATGAAGGTTTCCATGCTGATCTGAATGAAACTTACTACGTAGGTGAAAACATTGACAAAGAAGCTATCAACACCGTCGAAACTGCAAGAGAATGTTTAAAGATCGCTATAAAGCAATGTAAACCAGGTACTACTTTCCAAGAATTAGGTAACTTCATTGAAAAGCATGCTACTGAAAATAAATGTTCCGTTGTGAAAACTTATTGTGGTCATGGTGTAGGTAAATTTTTCCATTGTCAACCAAGTGTCCCACATTACGCTAATAACAGAACCTCTGGTGTTATGAAACCAGGTATGGTTTTCACTATTGAACCTATGATTAACGAAGGTTCTTGGAAAGATGTCACTTGGCCAGATGACTGGACTTCAACAACACAAGATGGTAAAAGATCTGCTCAATTTGAACAACAATTATTAGTCACTGAACATGGTATTGAAATATTAACTGCTAGAAACAAAAAATCTCCTGGTGGTCCAAGACAAAGAATTAAATAAGTTTAAAACTCAATAATTTCTATCTTCAATTTTATTTGTGTTCTTCATTTATTCTTTTCATTTTCTCTTTTTTTTTTGTCTATTGATCCATTTGACAATTGTTAATCATTCTCACATCTTATACATTTAATATAATTAATTAGTTCAAGTAAATATTTTTTTCTTATTTACAACTGTATATATATACATTTACGTATTATCACAAAATGGACATAGTATATCATAAATTTTTGAACCAAATATCATCGTTCTTTCAAGAAAAAATTGTCGAGAAGTCCAAAGACAGTACAGTGCTGCCTTCGCAAGACTGTTTAACCGCTCACAGACCACTTCAAAGGAATGAAATATCCATTTTTGTTCATTGACAGCTCAATTTCAATTAAACAAAAAATGAAAAATTTTTAATTTTTAATTACACATTGAAAAGTCACTAAACTGCAATGTCATTACAATTATTAAACCCCAAGGCTGAATCCATCAGACGTGACGCTGCATTAAGAGTTAATGTCACATCTGCTGAAGGTTTGCAATCTGTCTTAGAGACCAATTTGGGTCCAAAAGGTACTTTAAAAATGTTAGTTGATGGTGGTGGTAATATCAAATTAACAAAAGATGGTAAAGTTCTTTTAACTGAAATGCAAATTCAATCACCAACTGCTGTATTGATTGCTCGTGCTGCTGCTGCACAAGATGAGATTACAGGTGACGGTACCACTACAGTGGTTTGTCTTGTTGGTGAATTATTAAAACAAGCATACAGATTCGTTCAAGAAGGTGTTCATCCAAGAATTATTACTGACGGGTTCGAAATTGCAAGAAAAGAAGCATTGGATTACTTAGATCAATTTAAAATAGATAAAACTGAAATTGATAGAGAATTTCTTTTACAAGTCGCTAGATCATCATTATCCACCAAAGTTAATAATGAATTGACACAAGTATTAACACCAATTGTAACAGACGCTGTGTTAAGTGTACAAAATAAAGATTTAAATTCATTAGATTTACATATGGTAGAAATTATGCAAATGCAACATCTTTCACCACTAGACACTACTTTTGTGAAAGGTTTGGTCTTAGATCATGGTGGTAGACATCCAGATATGCCCACAAGAGTGGAAGACGCATTCGTCTTAATCTTAAACGTATCATTGGAATATGAAAAGACTGAAGTTAACTCTGGGTTTTTCTACAGTTCTGCTGATCAAAGAGATAAATTAGCTGCTAGTGAAAGAAAATTCGTCGATGCTAAATTACAAAAAATTATTGATTTAAAGAACGAAGTTTGTGGATTAGATGAAGATCGTGGATTTGTCATTGTTAATCAAAAGGGTATTGACCCAATGTCATTAGATATACTTGCTAAACATAATATTCTTGCCTTAAGAAGAGCTAAGAGACGTAACATGGAAAGATTACAATTAGTCACTGGTGGTGAAGCACAAAATTCTGTTGATGATCTTTCACCATTAATTTTAGGTTACTCTGGTCTAGTTTATCAAGAAACTATCGGTGAAGAAAAATTCACTTACATCACTGAAAATAGAGATCCAAAATCATGTACAATTTTAATTAAAGGTGCTACACAATATCAATTAAATCAAACAAAGGATGCTGTAAGAGATGGGTTAAGAGCTGTTGCTAATGTTCTAAGAGATCAAAATGTTGTACCAGGTGCTGGTTCTTACTTTATTGCTGTCTCTAATCATTTAAATAAAGCTAATATGACTAAATTAGGTGCTAAAGGTAAGACAAAGACAGGTGTACAAGCATTTGCTGATGCATTATTAGTGGTTCCAAAAACTTTAGTGAAAAATTCAGGTTATGATCCACTAGATGTCTTAGCACTTTGTCAAGATGAATTAGACGATAATGAAGATAGTGATGAACGTAGATACGTTGGTGTAGATTTAACTGTAGGTGACTCCTGTGACCCAACCATTGAAGGTATTTGGGATTCATATCGTGTCATCAGAAATGCCATTAGTGGTGCCACTGGTATCGCATCTAATTTATTATTATGTGATGAACTTTTAAGAGCTGGTAGATCCACTTTGAAAGATGGTCAACAATAATTATAAACAACCATGCGGATAACAAACAATTTACAATGATGTATAATATACTGTCCAGTCATATAGCCAAGTGTATAGATATAAATACCACATAACACAATAAGTATATATATGTGCAACTTTTATTATAATGCCAATTTGAATTTAATAAAAACAAATAATTTGAAATTGTTTTTTCAATTGAACAGCAAACAGATTATTGAATATTGCAAACTTCAGATAAAATGGTCAATAACGATGTGTCAATGATCGGCAAAGAGGTCTCTTTGAGAGAGATGCAAGTAGATGCTATATTACGAATGCTTTTCTTGAACAAAGAGATTGATAATAAGAATTTAGAGGATACTTTTTCTGATCAAGAAATCTTGTGGAAAGTGTTGATTCTAGATAAGAAGAGTACCGCAATTGTCTCATCTATTTTGAGAGTCAATGATCTTTTGAAAGCTGGTATCACCGTTCACTCTTTAATTCAACAAGATAGAGCACCATTACCAGATGTACCAGCAATTTATTTCGTTTCACCAACAATAGAAAACATCAATTTAATTGTTGATGATTTAAAGCAAAATAAATATATGGAATTTTATATTAATTTCACATCCACTTTAGATAGAGAATTATTAGAACATTTTGCTCAACAAGTTTCAACCATTGGTAAATCTGATAGAATCAAACAAGTGTTTGATCAATATTTAGATTTCGTCGTTACTGAGCCAAGTTTATTTTCATTAGAAATGTTTAACACTTATTCACAATTAAATAGTAATAAGACTACTGAAGAAGTCATTGGTAAGATGTGTGACGATATTGCAGATGGTCTTTTCAATACAATTATGACAACAAATTCAATTCCAATTATTAGAGCACCAACCGGTGGTCCAGCTGAATTAGTAGCTCAAAAATTAGGTGCTAAATTACGTGATTTGGTGATAAATACTAAGTCTACAAATTTATCAAATGTACCTGATATTGATAATTTGGAGAGAAGTGTTTTAATTTTGTTAGATAGAAATATTGATTTTGCATCCATGTTTGCTCATTCTTGGATTTATCAATGTATGGTTTTTGATATATTCAAACTATCTAGAAATACGATTACAATATCAACTGAAGAAACTGCTAATGAAATCAAGAATGATGATGGCACGACAACTAAAAAAATAGTTGACAAGCAGTATGATATAGAACCAAATGATTTCTTTTGGGTTCAAAATTCACATTTACCATTTCCAGAGGCAGCTGAAAATGTTGAACTTGCATTAACACAATATAAAGAAGAAGCTGCTGAAATTACCAAGAAAACTGGTATTAACAATCTTAGCGATTTAGATCCAAATGTTGATAATGATACAATTCAAATTCAAGAAGTTGTTAATAAATTACCTGAACTGACTGCTAGGAAAAATATAATTGATACGCATGTTAACATTTTTGGTTCCTTATTGAAAGAATTGGAAAATAAAAGTCTAGATACTTTTTTTGAGGTCGAACAAGATCCAAATAACACTAAATTACAAGCTAATTTTATGTCAATTTTGAATGACGGTAAGATTACCAATTTAGATGACAAGATGAGATCATTTATTGTATTATTTTTAACAGCTAATAATGGTTTAACCAAAGATTTCGTTTCTAACGTGGAATCCTATTTCACTAAAAATCAACATGATATTAGTCCATTGAAATATGTTTACAAGTTAAGAGAATTAATGCTGTTATCAACAAAAAGTTTACAAAATAAATCATTAGAAGGTGGTTCATCTAATGGTAATGGCAATAATAATCAAGGTACTTATTCGCTATCCAAACTATATAGTCTTACTGAAAAAACTCTTCCTGGTAGTGTGGGTAATTTAATATCTGGTATTAAAAATTTATTACCAGAAAAGAAAACAATCCCAATTACCAACGTTGTTGAAGCATTGATGGATCCATTGAACAGTTCTGAAAAAAATTTAGAGACTACAGATAATTATATTTTCATTGATCCACGTATCACAAGAGGATCGCATACAAAGAACCCAAAGAGACAGTCATATAATAAATCAACAGTTTTTGTTGTTGGTGGTGGTAATTATGTTGAGTATCAAAATTTACAAGAATGGGCCCATTCACAATTACACAATCCAAAGAGAGTGATATATGGTAGTACTGCTATTGTATCCCCAAGTGAATTTTTGAATGAAATTGGCCAATTAGGTTCAAGTAGTTGATGCTTGTGTGAAACATCTATACAAATAACTACAAGAAAAAAATAATAATAAATTATAGTAACAATTATATAAAATACAACTAAATATGATTGTTGAATCAAGAATTCTATGTCAATATATTTTTAAATTTGAGATTTATTAAAACGAATAGTTAGTGAGTAGATAGAAACTACTAAAAAACTGAAGTCTTCTCTTTTTTTTTAGTGTATGAAATGTTATCATTGGAATTAAGTAAATATACAAATTATTTATATAATCATTACAGATGTATATAGAAAGAAAAGGATAAATTTATAGGATGCCCATTAAAGATTATAAATATTCGGCACTATTTGCTTCCAAAATTTTAGTAGATCTTTTAGCGTCTAGGAATAATAATTTAGCCTCTTCCACGTCAGAGGTTAATATTTCATCACGACCAAATGTTTTTGCTAAAATACCAGATGGTGATAGTAATTGAATAGCATAACGAAGTGATGTTGATAAAGCTAATTTTGATAAATAATCTAAAGTTTCTGGATTGACTTGTAAATTTTCCACTTTACTTCTTCTTTCAATAATGGAACGTATTTCTGATTGATTATATGGTAAAGTACGGACGATTAATAATCTATCAATTAAATCTGGTGGAATACCATGTGGTGATATAACGTCTTCGGTACCACGAACGGTAGTCATACCTCTATTAGATGCTAATACAACTACTGGTGCAATATTAGATTCCAATGCTCTATTTAAATATGTGAAAATTTCAATATCTAACATATTAACTTCATCTATGAAAAGGACACCAGGTACTAATTCGGCTACACCTTGATCAATATATTTAGCGACAACTTTATTCACTTCAGTTCTTAATTTTTCTGTTATTTCTGTTTTCTTTGGTTTTAACAATTGACCCATCATAGAAACTACATCTTGACCACCTTGTGGTTTAGCATTTGCCACATCTAAGTCGTGTAATGTAACATCTTGTACAATTTCCTTCTTCTTATGAACTTCACCTTTTGGTAGGGGAACATATTCTTCAGTTTCCAAATCAAATTCAGTAGCATAAGCATCTGATCTACCAACACGTTTCACAGCACCGGTATTTGATTCAATATAAATGACATCACCTACATTAACTTTTTCTCTTTGAATACTTTCATAAATGGTTGGATCTAATCTTAATGTTTTTGTACCTTTAGCAGATTTTAAACCAACGATAACATGAGATATGGTTTTACCATAACCACCTAAGGGATTTTCAGCATCTTCAGGTGTCAATTCGATGACTTCACCTTCGTAAACTTCTTTAGTTTCCTTAATTCTTAACCCAATGGCTCTTCTAAAATTCTCCATTAAACTTTCAGTTTTCTTAACCTCAACAGAATAAAGTTCACTACCGACTAAAGGGCAAAATGGGACTTTTGGACCCAATTCCTGTGAAATAGCTAATGCTAAGGCAGTCTTACCGGTTGATGGACCACCAGCTAAAAGTATAGCTCTACCAGACATTTTTTTTGATTTGATTAAATCAACAATAATACCACAAGCTTCACGAGCTTCAACTTGTCCTACAAATCCATTTTCAACAACCTTGGCGATACCGTTTTCATCTAAACCTAAACCTCTAATATGAGTATGAGCAGCAGTACGTGTTACTTGTGCTCTGGAGTCATTTGCGCCATCCTTTTGTGGTAATTCTTCAGCCATCTTTAATCAATTTGTAGAGTTTAAACAAGTTGATAATTTTTCAAATTTTTTTTTTTCAATTTGAATTTTAAATGTGAATTTTTGAATGCCACAAATTGGAAGTTCTGCTGGACACAAATTGCTGGCAGGCTGTTTGAACTGCCTGTGTGGGTTGTCAGTGCACACAATTGGTGCTCGATTGTTGATCTTTGCTGTTTGATTACTTTTTTCTTTTACTAGTTTATATTTGATGCGTTTATTAATTGGGTTACTATTTATTATATTCCAATTATTAATATATACTTATATATATATATTCATATGTTGCCTTAATGTTGTACACTCTTAAATATTTGAAAACAAATATCTACATTTCATCAATATCGATTTGATCCTTCGGTTCCTTTGGTTCTTGAGATTCTGCCCATTGTGTGATATCATCCATATATGATATAATTGTTTCCACGGAATCTGGGTTATTTGACTCTAGGGGTAAAAATTGAACCATACCAAAATCATCCACCAAATTGGCTATACTTTTATTCAATTTTTCATATCTTGGATTTAAACTTTGATCATTACTTGTTGCTAATATCATTGCGTCTGGATTTAAGAATCTTTTTAATTTTTTTCTACTCACTTCATCCTTAATCATATCGATCTTACTTAAGATATTAATATGTGGTAATTCTAATAAAATCATTGCGGACATAGCACTTAGGGCACCACTGAAAAATTTACTTGTATCAATGACAAATGGTGCTTCTAAAAGATAAGTGGCACATAATTGGAAATTTAATTGATTTTGTAAATGTCTTACAATTTGTGGTAGCACTGGTACGTGTGAATATAATTCAATTTGACCAGGACAATCAAAAATTAAATATTCATCATTATAATCACCAATTTCTTCGTCAAGCCAATCTAAGTTTTGCAAAAGGTATTCAAAACAATAAATCAACCCACCATTGGGTCCTAATTCCATCTCTTCCATAACATCATCTAATGAAATTAAATCTCTAATATCTACAGTAAACTCATACTTGTTTGGTTCAGCTGCTGGATCTAGATTGACAATATGCGCATGACGACCATTTTGTTGCATCCATGTAACGATAGAATTGCAAAAAGTTGATTTACCAGCACCTGCTGGACCTAACACTAAACAACCAACACGAGACATTCTTACACAATACACGTATCCCACAATAAGACACAATAAAACACTGCAATTGAAACTTCTTAGTAATGCAATTTGAAAAATCGATGCTTTTCAATTTTTTTTTTCACACTTGAAAAAATGGAAAGTTGCAAAACCTGCTGAAATTTGGATATTTGCCAATTTTAATGTGCCAGTTGTGTCCCCTCCAGTCTCAGATAGATGATTTGTATTCATTGCTCAGAGCCCGTTAAGTCACTGTTTGTAGTTTATTCAAATAATTTTATCCAATTGACTGATTGTCCCAATTGTAATGAAACTGTAGATGACTATGTAGAGCTAGATAATGTCTTATTATTTATTGACTTGTTATTACTAAAGCCAGGTGCATATAGACATTTGGTATTCAACACTTGGACTGATAATTATACTTTGACTAGGTTTTGGATCGTTTTACTCACGTTGGAGATTTATTTGAAATGGATCATTGAAGATAATAATTTCAATAAGAGATCCAAACAATTACTAGATATAAATACCAATGATTCAACTAATTTAGGAATATCATTTATGACACAGATATATCAGTTGGGTATACTTAAGCAATACATTTACTTTACTATATTCTCCGTTTTAGACTTATTTTGCTTCCACACTCTATTACAATGGTTCATCATGAAATATTGGCAGAACAAGAGGGCTAAGAATGATAATACAGGCAACAAAAATACCGATAGTACTAATAGATTATTATCATACACTATACTTTTAACATATGGTGCAAAAATCTTCCCTATTTTGGCAATTATTTGGCCTTACGATACTATTTTATCAATCAACATTATTAAATATATGGCTAACTTATACATTATTGAATCAATAAAAATTGTAACAAACCTATCGTATTTCAGAATCCTATCAATTTTTACGACTGTTGTTCTGTTGAAATCAATCTTTGTGAAACCCATCTGGTTTTATATTTTGACTTGGGGAAATTTAGATTTGGTGAAACAATACATCAAATTTGAAATTACCACTTTATTATCTTCAATCAGGTAGAACAGAATAAGTTATATCTACAATCGCTCACTCAGTAATAAACTATTTAATATTCACTTTGTTTTCTCAAACTTTTCATTACGGTAGAATATAAATCTTATATATATTATATATTATACATTACATATATATATATATGGGTATTAGCATCATATGGCACATACTCCATACATTTTATTTGAACCTATTTAGAACTAAAAATAATATTATTAAATTTCAATCAGTTGATTGATTTGATTAGTGATTCGTTATTTGGTAAGTCATTGGACGATTGGACCATCTAGATTATCGATTAAGTATGGATATTCATATGTATAATTTTCATTTGATTGATAAATCATTGAATTATCTCTTTCGTGCTCTCTAATCGAACTTAATGCAATATACTGTGACAATGGTAAGTAATTTTTCTCAAAATCCCATAAAAACATTAGGGTGATAAATGGTAAGGGGAATAACGATGATGATAAAATCCAACCACCTTCAAAACCAGCTAATGTACCTGTCATGGTTAATTGGAAAATTAATAGTCCGACAATTATTCTTCTATAAATTAACGGCCAAACCTTCCCTGTAGAATGTGGTAAATGATCTGTTGCGTAAATTAATTGATATTTATAAACATAATAACCCATTACAAAGTACGTTAGTCCAAATGCAACAATTTTTGTGCTCATTACACTATAAATTATAGTAATAATTAAGATTAATATTGGCTGTGGTAATTGTAAACCAAAATTGAAAATTGGTGGATTATATAATTCCTTACGTTGTCTTGGAGTCTTGGCTTGAATTTTCACCAAGGGAAATCCAATTAATGAACCTGCTAATAATAACTTGAAGGGGAACATACCAATACCTTGTAAAATAATTAAATCAACATAAAATAAAGAAAATTCTTTCACTGATGTAGCTAACTGATCATTTACCACATCTTGGTTGTATCAGATAAATATCCCCAATAATTAGAAGCAGTACCAGCTAATGTGAAAACAAGGAAAAGATTCACAAAGATATAGAAAAAATTCTTAGAGACCAAAGAAATCTCTTCATCACTATGTGATACAAATCCTTGATATTCAGTTAAAAACTCATAAAAATATGGTATACCAACATTCAAAATGGTAAACAAATAAGTTGGTAAAAGACCTGTTACAATAGTTTGTGCCCATTGATTTTTCTTTAATAAGTTACCTAAACTTGGCCAAAAGATTGTAATAGATTTCAAATTTAATAATGTGGCTAAATATGACACTGGAATAATTAAAAATACACTGCAAATACCAATGAAAATTGTAACAGAGTAAATTTTAGTTAATCTATCTCTTCTTGATAAACACACATGATCCCACTTAATGTCATGTGGAGCTGGTGCTAATCTAGTAATAAAATAATGTACTCTAGGGTCCAAGACAGCTTGTGCAGCCATTTGTGCATTTGCAACAGAATCCATAGTGACAAAAGCTGTTGGTGTAGCAGAATAATGTTTCTCTCTAGCTTTAACAATCTCATTGTCAATAAATTTTAATTTATCTTCTAAATAATTAATTGCATCAACTTCTTTACCAAATAAACCCCATAATCCAATTTTTATATTTGGTCTCTTGTCGGTTAGTTGAATTTCGGAATAAATAATTGGATCATTAAGATCATTACTGCCTTCATTATTTGCTTCAACTGAATTACCTTGATTATTGAATTCTTGTTCATCTAATACTTCATCTGTAATAGGGTTATCAGTTTGTCCTTCTTCATTAATATTGTTATGTCCTCTTCTTTTTCTTAAATTATACGTCTCAACTAATGCACTATCATGTAAACCCTTGGGACATTCTGCGTATTTTAGTTCTAGTTGTTTCAATATTTCTCTTCTATAATGAAATAAGTTGTTTAGTGGTCCCCATTCTCTACAGATAGTAATGGATGACACATCACCGATTTTTAATTGTTCAATTCTTGTCTTTAATGCAGTTGAATCACGTAATTCGACTGGAATGCCAGATAATCTGATTGTCCTATCAGTTATAGTATTTTGTTTACCTAAATATTTTTGTCTTGTGCTAACAACAATTTTAGTTTGTTTGATTAACATATCAATTGCAATAAATGTGAAAAAATAAGTGAAAATCAAATACATCCAAAGGTATAAATTTGTCATCTCAGGGGCTAAATTAATCGGTGAATCATCACTATTAATCATTCTTTTCATAAGATGTGTTATTTTCCCAGTGTTAACGATAAATGGCGATTCATCTGAACCGTCATCATAACTACCAGTTAAATGGTACCTAATGGGTGATATAATACCAAAAGAAAAAATTGAGTAAATTGAAAGTAACTTAATGCTCATTTTGAAAAACCCTAAAAACACAAAGGCATCCAAACCGGCATAATCTAATACTTGTGAATCGCTAATGTGATAAATAACTGAAATCCAACTAAATAAACTATTCTCATCCCAAGATGGTAGTCTCAAATTCCCGTTATCCTTATATTTTCTTGATGCATATAATCGAGGAAGTTTCTTTAAAAGTACTGAGAATGATAGTAAGGCAAACAAACCTAAAGTGGTAGCAATCCCTAATTGCGTGGTTACCACCATTGCCGTGGGTTTCCTAAAATCAGGCGAGGGATCTTTACCCGTCTGCGTGTTAAAACTTGAGTTAGTTGACATCAGACCTGCTGATACTACTTGCGATATTGTATCCATACTGTGTGCAATTAAATAATGTACAGATCAATGCAAATGGTACAAATAAATTATTTCGCATTCAAATATTTCAGATTTGTAAACAAAATTAAGTTTGATTTTGAATTTAGCGTGTTTTGCTTAGCACGTGAAGTGGATAACCACAGAAAACCACAAAACACCTGGCTAGTTCCTCCAATACTGTGCTAGATTGTGTAAATGATCAATAACAATGGGTAACAGTGCGTTAGCACTATCTGTAATTAGCTTTTGGAAATATACTGTAGCTTCTTCCTCGGACATTTCTAAGTTGAATCTTTCATGCACCTTCAAAGTAGCATTTTCTGGATCGATTCTGATGTCGGGTATATTAGAAGTCTTCATCAATTCAAACAAATTTAATATCAAGCCCGCATTACGTCTCAAGATAGAGTACGAGGTAAAACAATAACTTCTAAATTTATTATAATTGCTTGATTCCAATCCACCAAATGCTTCTATGATTTGTGGAGGTAATTTCATTAATGGAGGAAATGGTTTGGGATCTTGACCCAATATATAACCAAAATCGGCGTGAAAAAAATGACCATCAGGTGTAATCAATAAATTATCTAGATGTCTATCACCAACACCTAACAAATATGTGATAACACAATAGCCAGCACATGATTTAATGAAATTGTCCATCACCCATTCAGGAACACCCATTTCGTTTAATGCATTGTTATTATTTTCACTATTTTCCGCATTGAAACCCCGACTACGGCTATTAGTATGATCATCATTATATTGGTTGCTTTCAGAAGCCTTCTCTCTCAAATAAGGTAAAATTCCATGATATTTACCTAATATATTAACCATTGTATCGTTTGGTATAAATTGGATAGCACCTTCTTGTGGTCCCATCGCTAAAGTCTTGTATGGTGTTAATTTCAAATCAACATTTTCATTCTTCAGCAATTCATCCATTAACTTAATAATCTGTATCACTAATTGATCTTGTCTCAAATCATCACCAACTTTATACATTAATTGATATATCCCTTCATTATCCGTTTTAAACGTTATCATTAAAGGTGACAAAGAACTTTTGAACACTTTAGATTTTTCAGGAACGACATCCACCACAATAACGTCAGGATCCAAGGGCAATGGAATAGGTTGATTCCTCAAAAAATGTCTCATTTTAGTGGACAATAATTCATTTAACATTTCCTTCTTCTTTTGTGTAGTGTCTCTTAACTGTTTGAGTTCAATACAAAAGTTGTGTAACAATTTAACAAATTTGGTCTGTTCAAACAATATATCTCTGTTTTCAAGTGATAATCTATTCCAAAATGAATCTAAAATCTGTTTCAGATATGAACGGTCTTTCAACTCGGACTTTAAATACCAATAAAAGAAATTACCTAATCTTCGGTTCTTTAGGGCTCTTTTAATCAAAAATTCACCCAAGGGAGAAATAACAATTGGTGCAGAAGGAAATGAATCATCCATGTACTCTTCAGGTAAATTAATACCATTTATATCATCATTTGAATGATTAGGGTTTTCACTCTGTATAGATTGAACAAAATTATTTTGACTAGTAGAATTATTCATCTCGTCTACTATAGTAAACTCGCTTGTAACAATATTTTCGTTACCTAAGATATTGTTCATATTATTATTAGTTTGATTATCATTAATGTCGTTATCGTTTATTCCTTTATTATCATTAAATATCGATACATTTTCAAAGCAAACAGCTTGAACTAGTTGTAATAAATATAATTCTAATTCTTTATCAGTTGATTTCCTTAATCTATTTACCGCATATGCTCTAACGGTCAAGTTTTTAAAATTAGAACCTAACAATTCAATAGCATCATCAATATCAATTTCGGCCCAAGTGTCCATTAACTCCAAGACTTCTAGCCTTTCATTCTCTTCATTGAAATTGGTACTTTTTAGCAATTTGGTAAGAGCTTTCTTGTTATTCGTTAAATAATATCTATATTTCCAGATAGAACCCTTTTCATGTGGAGTTAATTTTTTACCAGGGGGATAATTGATAATTCTATTCAAATAATCTCTCTTCTTAATATTTGGTTTCAAATGTTTATCTAAATCAGAATGTTTTGTGGCTCTTTCCAATCTTCTGTATTTTTCTTCAATTGGATCAGAATTGAACTGATCTGGATCATAAAATTTCAAGGTTGATTCAAATTTATCTCCAATAGAAATCTTAGATTGGCTATCTACTTTGCTCCTATTATCATGGTGATGGTTAATATTATTAGTTAAATTGTTTAAAGTAGGAATATTGATTTGAATATTGTTCAACTTGTTTTCGGTATAAACTATAGGCATCTCAAAGATTGGGAATTGGATATTTAATACAAATATACCTTGTGGCCATTTTCTTGCTGCTCTGTCATCGTTTAATTTCTTCAAAGTTAATTGGTCTAGCCATTCTATCTTCTTAAACTCACCCATGTAATAATTATTCAAATTATTGTATATCTTATCATCTTTAATAATGTTGTTAGAAACTGATGTGGTACCCATTTCAAATTTTAATGACTCAAAACCTCTCTTTAAGGAATTTTCATCAAAAAGTGAAGTTTTCAGATAAGCCATGGGTATTTTATTCATTCCATCATACTCCCATAATGTAATCAATAAATAATGTGAAGTTGTCAATTCTCCAATCGTTACCGGTAAAGTTAACCATTGATCCCATTTCCTTTCATTCTTAAATAATGTGTAAGCAGAAAATGTGGGTAAGGTTATGTTTCTACCATTCTGCTCATCCACAACTTGTAAGGATACAAAAATGTGGCTCTTTGGTGAAATATTGCTTTCGATTTGCAAAAGGCTTGGGTTATTCAACTTTTCAGTAATGGACAACAATTGTTGTTGGCCTTCCAGTGAGTCAATTCTTACTTTTAGTGGGACATTCAAATCATTCGATTGCGCAAATGCAATACTTTTAGACATTTTATCGTTTTAACGTTTTGAATTAATTAAAATTGCTTGAAAACAACTTTGTCGGAATGTTTCTTAATATCATTAGAAATTACTCACAGCAGATTGTAAAGCCTGTAGAGAAGAGCAATCAACTGTTGAAACATTTGCATTTTAGTGAACTTGCATCCTTTCGAAGAGGTTTACAGATACAAGAGAGGATTGTTAGGGCCAATTTAGATTACAAGCAATTGAAAAGTTCCATAAAGAAAAGCTTACCAGATCTGCCACAAAATGAATTGAGTTTACAAGACTTGACAGTCTTAAGTCAAATTAACACTTTGAAACCTTTTCCCACACTATTAACTTTTGAATTTAACCCAACCTACACTGGTGGTAAAAGAATTAAGAAACAAATAACCAACGAACAAATTGCGAAGTTTGAAAGATTTGTGCCAAAGATCCAAAAAGAAAACATATCACCGGTATATTTACAATTAGAACGTGGTGGTGAAATTACATTTCATGGTCCTGGTCAATTAGTTGCATTCTTTATATTGGATTTGAAATCTTTTACAAATTTGACTGCAAGAAGATTTGTTTCGATTCTTGAGCAAACCACAATGAATACACTATTGAAACATAGATTGTCTCAAAACGGCTGTGATCATGAAGTTTCCAATGCTGTTGGTAGTCAGTATTTAAATTTGCCAACTAAACTAACTGAAAAAACTGGTGTTTGGTCCACCAATAATAAGAAAATTGCCAGTCTTGGAATTCATGTTAGAAGAGCAATCACCTCACATGGATTGTCTATTAACGTTAACACAGATTTGTCGTATGCTAACTCTTTTGAATTATGTGGTATACCCAATGGTGAACAAACATCTGTAAAGGAACAAAAGCCTTTTGTAAATGTTTCTACAGGTGAAATTGCAACGACATTAGTCAAGGAGTTTGCAAATCTAATAGGAATTAATAAAATTGAGACCATGAATAAGAAATTAGACGATAGTGATATATAGTTCAAATAATATGTATAAATATTTGATAGAGCTTAAAAGATCTTTGGTCAATGCATGTAAGATTGACAAAAGTAATTGACTAAGTAGACTAATAAACCATTCTATATTTCTAGATTAGTGAAGTGGTTACTTATGGTGTATTCTAATGCATTTAGTTTGGATGTAATAGTAATCAAATTAGGGTCACTTGTAGTGATGGATACTTTGTCAATCTCAGTGACAACCTTACCATCAAAAGTTATGCATCTTGCTATAAACGTTTGTGCTTGCTCTAAAGTTGTACTATCTTTATTGAAAGTGGAAATCATTATGTTATTTATCAGACTTGATTCCTCTATATTAAGATTATGTTCTTTCAAAATATCATTTAATTTTTTGTTTCTTTCTCGAGTCAACGTTTCCTTGATTTTATCTACCACAGATTTACCTGTTTGTGGATCAATATTACACCATGGTCTTTTTGTTACTTTATTTAAATTTCTTAAATCAACACAGACTTCATTTTTGAATAATGATAGTTCTAAACTGATTTCATGGTGACTAGAGGTGATACCTTCCTCGCAATGTGGGAAAAATGTCTTGAATAGTTTATTATCATTAAATGGAAACATTAAGGATTTAGGTGGGTTCTGTAAGAGACTAATAGATTTAGCAATAAGTTTGAGCACTTGATCAAACTTATTAATAAATTTGGGTATATCTTGTTCAATCTCTAAATCTTCCAGCAACTTTAAACTTTGCTCTAGAAAGTCACCAATTTGTTCTAATTGCGTCAGGCTAAACCTCTTAGTGGTATCCATCTTATATATCATCTGTTTACCTTGTCTGAACTCTGGAAAACTTAACATCATTTGAAAATCTAATATATTGATACCTTGTCTCGTAATTATACCTTTCAAAAGAGGAGAATCCTTACCACTTATATTATTATTAGAACCAGTGTTATTGCTCATGGGTAATTTAAAGACTTCATCGCTGTAAAGAATCTCAACACATTATATAACATTGTCAATAATATTAGGTAAATTTGGTCTTACGATTTCATTAACTAGCCAAATTTTCTCATTCTGAGAGTCGGTTACTTGATTGTATTTGGTAGCATCCCCAAATGAATCATCTGGATATAATTCGGTTGACATTGCTTCTCGTGCTATCTAGTCAAGCGATTTTGTTTGGAATTTTATAAAATGAAAATTATTTATTTGGTTGTCTAAATTAAATTGAATTTGGTTTTAATTTACTTTTATATGCAAATAAGAATATTAGTTGAATTGTTATATAATTGACATTTCTCTCAGTGTACGTGTATACACATCAATTAGTTTGTTCCGGTTGCTATTTGTCTTTATGTAGTAGCTTCTGTATTTTTCAATTATGTCTTCAAGAACTGCAGGTTTAGTAATTTCACCTTCACAAATCTTTTTCAAATCCTCTTCCATCTCTCTTCTTTGAAAAGGTTTAGAAAATGAATCCTCCAACCCTATCTCTTCGAAAGCATGGACTAAGGCAACACCCAACTCTGTGGCCTTCAAATATATTTCTTTACCTGACTTGAGACTCATGACGTAGTTTCTTGTCTGAATCTTCTCGATATGGTCAGCAATTGTTGCATCTGTACCTATACCATTGGCATCCATTAACATGATTAGTTCACTTTCTGTCATTGGTTTAGGTTCAGATGTAAAACCTGACTTCATTTCTGCTTTGGATAAATAACACTCTTGATTTATATGTAGCTGTGGTAACCTTTTTGTGTCTTCCCATTTAGCCCATGGATAAACATCTAAAAAATTTCTCTCTAGTACAATAAGACCACTTGCTTTAAATTTCTCACCTGCCCAATCCAATGTTATTGTAGTCGTTTGACCCTTGGCATCCTCTGAGCAACAAGCCAAGAAATGTCTGACAACATAATCGTAAACTTTTTTCTCGTTAACATCTAATTGAATATTAGGACCTATAGAAATAACAGGATAAATTGGGGGATGTGCTTTATCATCATGTTTCCCTTTCCTTGGTTGTCTAAACTTATTTGAACCAGTTTCATTTAATAAATCTTTGGCAAATTGGGACCATGGTTGAATATTGTTGTCGTCACCTGCTTGCTTTTGAATTAGTTCTCTCAAGTTCATCGAATCTGGGAAAATATCGGTTTCTGTTCTTGGATATGAAATAAATCCCTTTTGATACAATTTTTCAGCAGCAGCCAAAGATTGCTTGGCATTCATTTTGAACAAACGAGAACAATTTTTTTGTAACTCAACTGTAGTCAATGGGAAAGGTCTGTACTTCACTGAAGGTTTTGATTTCAGATCAACAACTTTAGCTTCAGTTCCAGCAATTTCTAAACAAATTTCATAAAATGTCAGTACACTTAATCTATCATAAAGATGACCCCTTTCCCATTGAAAAATGGTAGTATTTTCAGCAGTATCGCTGCTTATAATTCTGGAAGTATTTATATCATCATCTAGCTGTAATTGAATATACCAAAACTCTTCAGGAACAAAGTTCTTTATTCTCATCTGTCTGTCCACTACAAATCCTAAAGTAGGGAATTGACAAGGACCATAAGAAACAACAATTTTATCTTTTTTTGCCCCACTTTCATAAGTTGGACGATATCTATGCGTTTGTATTTTTTCAGCCATCGTATCAGTCAATAATCTTGTAAATGAAACACCTGTTCTTAAATCTAGTTCAATTCTAGTACTCACAGCATCTACACTTTTCATATCTAATTTGCCAAGATTTCTTGCAGCATTTATAATATGATCTTTTCCTACATGAGAAAAAATGGCTCTATACAGTTTGCTCTCGTCTAAATAGAGATTTGCTTTCTTAGCTTCACTGAAAATTTCCCAACCAATATATTCACCTTCACGATCACAATCTGTCCAGATAATAATAACATCAGCGGTTCTTGCTTCACGTCTAATATTAGTCGCGATTAGTTGTTGATCTTTACTCATTGTATCACGTACTGGTGCATCGAATAATTCAAAGGAATTACATCTCCCCCAACCGTATCTTTCCCCATTAAAATCAAGGCTAAATAAATGACCTGCTACACTAGTCATAGTAACTTGACAAGTTTGTGGCGTGAATGGGAAGCCATTGAATCTAAAATCATAATTTTTGACATATGTATAACCTGAAGCTCTCGTCTTATCAAAAGTTCCACCACCTAAGATGGTAGAAACATTTCTTGCAATTGAATTTTTCTCCGCAACACAAAGAACTTTCATTAAAATATCTTCGACTCAGATGTATCAAACGTTATTTGTTATTGGATCAAACTGCTTCAATTCCTGCAGAATGAAATTAAATAGGTTGCTATTTTTTTTTTCGAAACTTTTCATTTTAGGCATTGATGACAAAAAGATTCACTTTTCGATGGTTGATGCAGAGACTCCTGCAGGTGTTGAGCCACAATTGTGGAATGTGGTTAAAAAGCATATAGATGTTTTGAAGGAGCCTATGAATTTGTTATTCGAAAAGAATGAATTTAACAATTGGTACAAGAAATTTGAAAGATTTCAAAATATTTGGCTGCAAATGATAAGTGATAAAATGTCAATTATTGATCTTATACCTTTGCTTAAAAACATTTGGGTAGATTGTCATTGGATGGTTTTGAATTGGTTTCTAGATTGGAAAAATTCATTGAATTTGAAAAAGGATACTGTAGAATTTCGAATTTTGAAATCAAAATTGATTAAATGCTTTAAAATAGCCCACCGTTTTTATTATCAAATATTAGAATACTTATTATCTGAATACGATTCAAGAGGGCTTTTTCCCCAAGAATTGATTAATATGTTGCAATTGAAACAAAAGCAAAAAAATATTAATAAACAAAGGATGAAATTAAACTCAAATAAAAATGCCATGAAATTTATTCTTATAGTACAGCAATGCTTGGTAAATCTTGGTAAATTGCAACATTTTGTTACAATTATTGAAAATAAAACAATTTCTCAATTGACCACATCATTATTTGAGAAAGCTGAAAGATACTTCAATTTTGCAAAAGTCATATTACCATCTATGGGTAAAACTTTCCAAAACTTGGCTCATCTGCAATTGGAGTTACATGGTTACACACCTTATTTGTATTACATAGTAAGAGCAGCTATGGCTAGAGTACCTCATAATAGATCAAAATTAGAACTGTTAGAATTCTTACAATTCAAAAATTTACCTACAGAGATTTCAAGTTGTATCTTTGAAAATGATATGAACTGTTCTGATTTTATTCCACAAGTGGATTTTTGTACAATATGTTTAATAAGTTTGCATTTATTTCCACTAACTTTGTCTCAAAGTAAAAAATTAGACAAAAACTCATTACACAAACTGAAATTAACACTATGGAAAATTTTGCAAGTGGAAATGTTAAACTGGAACCAGATTTTTAAGCTAATTGTTATACTGATTGGGACGTTTGATTTAATAAACACTAGAAAATCAATCGACGAAGAAATAAAAATCATACTTTCAAACTATTTGGATTTCATTTTAGAATACATGGCTCAAGTATTAAGAATATCGAGTAGATTGCTTGAAACAGAGAATTTTTCTCAATCCTTTTGTAATGTTAATTTGTTGTCAATTACCAGAGTGATAATATGTTGGATTAAATCAAATAAATTGGTCTTACAAAGTGCACATAGGCATAAAAAAATATGTCGATCATTGGGCCATTACATTAATACCTTGATAAAAATTCAAAAACTTCCAGCTCCTATTGAATCACTCAAAAGACCAGAAAGAGAATATTTTTTTGAAGAAGATATTGAATTAAAGGATTTTACATGTATCAAGTCGACATTGACAGATTTTAAGGATAATAAAATTTTCGACATGCCAGATATTGTAGAGCGTTTATCAGGTTTCTTATCAAAAGAATCTAGGATGACATTGAAAGACGAGAATCGTAACAGGATGGCTGCAATTCTAACATCTATTTCTAGGTTTTTAAGACAGAACAAATGTTTAATTAACTGGGATCCAGAATCATCATTATACGTGGATGATAATACTGAAGAAAGTTTAGCAATATCTTTTTCAGATTCCAGTTCTTTAAGTTCGATAAAAATCTTATCTAGTGACTCTCTCTCACAGTATGATGAAAGTAGAAAGAGACATCTAATCAGCAGTGATAAACAAGTGAAAGATAAACAAACTAAATTCCTTACTCCGGATGCAAATGCTAATTACAAAAACTCTACAAATGTTATTGTAACAGGCTCATCGCATACTGCACTTAAAGACAATAGTAAAATAATATATTCAGAAACAACCAAAAACATGCCCAATAACATATATAAAGATTCACCTAATGAAGGTAATCGTGTAAATGAAATGTCCTCGATTGATTTGGTACAATCAGACGATGTGATTGTAACTTCTACCCAGCTATAAATTAATTTTTAACAATTAAATGTAGTTAGCAAGCATTTGTGAACTTTTAGTAAATAAGATTTTATATAGATCTGCATATCAATTTTGTAACAAATTCTAACTGAACTTTTAAGTACGATTCATTAAAAACTAGTTGTTATTCTTTATTAAAATATTCTACGTCACATTATTAGAAAGGCAATCTTCTAAAGTATGATTTCATCTTTTAGCGACTAAAAGTTTAGCATTTTTTTTTTATATTATTGGAAGTTTATTCGAAAATATAAACAAAACTAAAAATATTGATTGGCAATATTAAAACTTAGAGATAAAATTTACTAACAATATTAAATCTTCACCTATATCCAGCTCACTCGTTATATATTTGATACAAAAGGTCGAAGTAGTAACCAGCGCAGATACAAACTTTAGAAGGATAAGCTAGAATAAACTATATGGCTCCAAGTAATAATAATAATGTTCATAGTGATGAAATCAAAGAAACTTCATATGATACTGCTTTGGAGAAAGATATGAGCTCATCAACAAGTAACCAAACAAATATGCCTTCAAATATCGAGAAACAACATTTTATTAGTTCAGTATCTTTACCGTTTAATAAAGTAAATGAAGCACCTAAATTAAGTAAAGCTATGAGTGAAAACTTTGAGACAAATCATGCCTTCTTATCTTACAATAATGACACTACTTTAATTAATAATAACACCAACACCAACACTAACTCTAATGAAGATAATGATAGAAAGCAAAATATAATGATTGACTTTACTCGAGATAGTATGAAAAGTCAAGATATTAACGAAAATCATGATACTAATCATGTTACTTATATTCCTAATGATGGTGGCAAGATCATAATTGACAAACGACATAGTGTAAATATGACAATTCATTCCACCCCTTATACTCCAACATCATGTACTTCAGCATCTATACACAATCATAGAAGACCGTCGCAGATTGATAGAAAATTAACATTTGAGTCCATACAGTCTAGTATACTATTCAAAGCTTCTGCCCATCGTTCACAAATTTTTCCAATTTCTGATACCAATGAAAGATTTGATGATACATTACATGACACAGAAAAATCTATAAACTCAACAGCACTTAATTCAAATGAGACTAATAAAACTCTATCTACTTCGACAGACTCATCTGATACTATGGATTCATCAATAAATGATATATTTAATGATTCATATTCTGTCATGCAATCTTTACTACATTCCAATCAAAGTAACACAATAGTGAATGATATTAGTATGGGACATAGAATTGATAAAGACAATACAAATTTTAACATTGTACAAAAAATGTTAATTGGAATTAAAGTTTCATGTGAAAAAATTGATGATGACATGAATAGTTTTAGGAGAAAAAAAAACGATATAGATAAATATATCTTTGATGAAAACGGACAATTAATTGATAAACAAAATGATAGAAATTTTAGCAATAATATAAACAATAGCAATAATAATTCTAATTATAAAAAAATTATTAAAAATAATGATAAATACATTTTAAATAATAACAAAAGAAAATATTCATTTAAATTTAAAGATTATTTCGGTTATAAATTTTCTCAGTTAAGGCAATTTTACAACATTAATGAAAAAGAATATATTGATTCACTCACATCTCAGAGACTGTTAAATGAATTAAATTCACCTGGTAAAAGTGGTTCTTTTTTCTATTTTTCGAAAGATTATAAATACATTATTAAGACAATTCATCATAGCGAGCATTTACATTTGAGAAAATATTTAAAGCAATACATTAACCATATGTTGATCAATAGAGAAAGTTTAATTTGTCAATATTATGGCCTTTATAGGATAAAATTACCGACTAGCTTTTCTAAGAGAACAAATATCATTAATAGAAGAATTTATCTTGTTGTAATGAATAATGTTTTCCCCCCAAGGATCAATATTAATACAATTTTTGATTTGAAGGGTTCACTTACTGGACGTTTCACCATGATCCATGATGGTGAT
Organism: Grigorovia yakushimaensis; assembly: GCA_003709265.2. Lineage (NCBI taxonomy): Eukaryota > Fungi > Ascomycota > Saccharomycetes > Saccharomycetales > Saccharomycetaceae > Grigorovia > Grigorovia yakushimaensis. Next base: position 131,899 of record PPOC02000475.1, on the reverse strand, counting down.
TTTAATAATGGTAATAACGACAAGAGTCAAATTGTCAAGAAAGATTTAAATTGGTTAAATGAAAATGGAAGAATTATTTTCAAAGATAAAATCGAGATGCAAAAATTTCTTAAACAACTTCGAAAAGACACTGAAATATTGGTAAAAACTAATACAATGGACTATTCACTGTTAATTGGTATCTATAACCTTAATGATGAAGATTCATTGAAGCAGTTAGAATACACGATGAAAGTAGATGATAAATGTCAAACATATTATATTATCAAAAATGATGATGTAATTTATTTCTTGGGTATAATAGATTGTTTAACCAACTACTCTATAGCCAAAAAATTGGAGACTATCTGGAGATCAATAAGCAATAAATTTGATGAAATCAGTGCTATACCACCAAGACAATATGGTGATAGGTTTTATAACTTTATTAGTCAATCGGTGATATTAAAAGAAAGTGGAAAACAATATTGAAGAAATTTAGCAATTTGTTACAAGAAATCTGAAAAAATTTATATACATATTTAAATACAAAACACGATGAATAATAGCATATGAAGTTCAAAGAAAAATTTTGTCTTTCATTTATATTTCATTTATATTTCATTTATATTTCATTTAAGTATTTTTCTTAGTGACTTTTTAAAAATAATAAATTAACTAAGGTGGGAATGTTTATGATTTTTGCCAAACTGGCCATAATAGAAATACTACAACAATTTACAGAAAGTAGTATACTTTAAAGGTGGGATGATCATTACAGTCTATGAATAGAACTGTAAGTCCTCTCTTTATATAAAGTAAACTATATAAAGTTTACAAGAAAAGTATAAAATAAAAGATGTAGTGAAAATCTCATCTCTATTTATAGTTTCACAATACCGTATTACATGACTAACCATGTGAAACAATTATCTGACAAATTAGAAAAGAAAGGCTTCTTCATTGAAAGTTTTCAACAACTTTGAGTGTGTTGCTCTAGGAAATTTTTGCAAAATTCTGTTCTTTGTAGACTACCCGTATTACTTACTTAATCAGAAAATGCTCGTGTAGCTCAGTGGTTAGAGCTTCGTGCTTATAGTTAACACTTAAATAGTTTACACTATACGTAAGAATTTTCAATAATTCGTACAAGCAACGCGACCGTCGTGGGTTCAATCCCCACCTCGAGCACTTTCTTTTTTACTCTTTTAAATTCTCGAACTTAAATTTGTTTAGGTTTATTATAGAGAGAAATGTTTAAACTACTTGGAAAAAATTTCTGATTATTTTTTTGGTAATTGCCAACTAATGTTAATGTGGCCAATAGTAATTATGTTTTATCAAAACATAAATATGTAGAGGACTTGAAACAAAAGTAATACATCTCGCCTAAATTGAACAAATTTAGGTTATAGAAAATCTCAAAATTAGTGCTTCATTAAAAAAAAGACTTGTCGTATAAAACAAAGTTTAAAATAATACATAATGCATACTGGAGATAGTCACAGTCATCTTGACCATAGCTGCTCATCTTGTTATGTGAAATTACCGATACTATTCTATTCGATCTATATATATTAATATGTAAGATACTTAGATTATATGTGACGACATACATACAAAATATGTGTCATTTATTTTAATTGGTAAGTATCCTGCATCATGGATCTTGATTGGATTGTTTGTATCACAAATACCATAAAATTTAGGTGGGTCGTTTAACTTGGTATAATCTGATAAGCAATTTTTATTATTTGTAATATTTACTCCTGATCCTGTATCAATTAAGATATTATAATTATTGGCTATAGTTTTTTGTATATTTTTTTTATTGATTTCTGAATTTATTAAATTTTTTTGTGTGTTTTCAATATTAATTTTTATATATTTATTTTTTAAGGGAATTTTTCCGATTTTATTATTCTCTAATTCTATTGGATTCTTCACTGCTTTGGGGAGGCCTAAGTAAAGAGTTCTTGCTCTTTGGACACTTCTTGGAATGATGAAATCCACTAGAACAAATTCACATTGATAGATTTTATTACTATAATTACCTCTTTCATGTTTATAGTAATTTATAATTTCACTATTAATTGCTAGTTATAATACGCCATGGTTTCACCCCCTTCATCACCCGATTTTATTGCTAGGGCCCGTCAACAACTTGTTAAAGACAAGCATGCACCAAGGGAAAGCCAAAGTTCAGTCGGTGTTTCCTTTTCAATAGATGGTCGCGATTACATGATCGTTACAGAAAGGGAGATCGACCCGGAATCTGCCAAGCTCCGTGTATTGACTGAACCAGATGTTGTATGGGAGAATGTTCTGGATAATACAATGTGTGCTGAATACTTCAGCAAGCTCTTTGCTTCTCGTGGGATTAAGACAGTGGATTAGGATATTGAAGAGATACGTAATGTATTCTCGCGCTCTTTAAACAACCTTAATGAAGTATTAAGGTTTGTAAGAGAGCATCAGGACCCTGCGAAAGTAGCTTCGATTTTTGAGAATTTTCGTTTGTCACTTTACGTTAGCGACTGGAAGGCAAAGACGTTTAGATAGATGGAATCTAAGGATGGAAAAATTCAAATTCCTGTAAATGGATTTATTGCCAGGATTCGTGCTACGAAAAGTTTTTTGTCATGTTGATGTTGATGATTTCTTTTCCAAAATTGAACGACAAAGTTTCTTATTTAATCTGCCACTGAAGCCAATTGTGAATTAAAAAGGTTCGATTCAGCAAGTTATAATACTTTTTTTCATTAAAGCAAGAAAAAAAGAAATCGAATTTGGAATTATAAATGCAGTCAATTGTAACAACCATTATCTTCTTGATTCAATGAAACCTAAATAAAACATAATAAGTGCTATTTGAAATGTTCATAAAAAAAACGTGGATGAACGCAGAAGTCAAGGGACAAGCGTTATTGGTCAAATAATAAATTCAACTAAATTAACTAAATTAACTAAATTACTTAAAAAATACATAATATGGGAATTCAACTGTTTAAGCCACTTTAAAAGATTTTCTTTGTGTTTCCTACCAATTGTTTTGAATTGTTTTTTCAACTTTGCATTACTCAATTTAGAAAAAGATACGATAATTGGGCCAATTTAATGGAGTTAATGAAAAGAGGAGGAGATTGTATTTTTCATTTGTAAATGTGCAAAAATTTAATTTGATTGGTGAGAGGAGATTTTGTATGCAAATTTTGTAATAGTTGGCTAGATGCTTACACCCAATTGAGTAATTACAGATTATTCATTATGTTTATACGATGATTTACAGCTTGGCCTCCACGGAAAAGTTCCCCAGTAAACAATTGCTATACTTTTTTCAAGAATGATGAGACTAAATTTCCATTGACAGGTTTAATTGGCATTTTTGTAAACTGTAAAACCGTTAAATACCGGACTAAAAGAAAAAGTCTATTTGGATTCTTGGCAATTTTGAATTCAAGAACGAGATGCCGCTTCCAGTAATTTTCAGATAATTTCTTTGCTTTGCCAATAAACGAGTATTCATTTGCAAGAATGGCGTTTCGTGTGAAACGACTAAGAAAAATGACGTAGTGACATAAAACTTTTTTTCTTCAAGGTGGGAAAAATCGTTTAAGTCATGATTTAATTCATGAACGAGATGCATACCTATTTGGGTAATTTTATTCGAATATAAACGATTTATGGGCGGTTAGTGAATCAAATTGCTAAATTATCCATAGAAAAAAACATTGATTGCACAGCCCATCAAATTAACTATTTTTCATTCAACAAATCTACTCAATTATTGTTACTTTTCAATATATTTCTGTTTTATATATATTTATTAGTTTACTTGTTTGTATATTTGTTTTTTCATTGATAGTTTTCTAGTTGCAAATTAACGATATTATTTCATTAAATTTTTTTTTTTTTTCTTTTATCTTAATCTCTTTCTCTTAATTCTTAAGTAAATAAACCAAATTGATATAGACGATTTAAATAACGAAAAAGGGATTTTCCAATTGCAACTATTTTGTTTTCATCTAAAGACTTTGCAATAATTCTGTTTTTTTTGATAACACAAAATGAAGCCTGTCGACTTAATTGATATCGATGGTAAGAAAGTCTCCAAAAATGGTACGGGTAAAAGAAAATTTCATAATAAATCAAAGACAGGTTGTGATAATTGTAAAAGGAGAAGAGTTAAATGTGATGAATTACATCCATCATGTCAAAAATGTTTAAATATGAAATTAAATTGTGTTTATACACCACCAAAACCCAGAAAGAAAAGATCAATTAGTAGTTCAAAATTGTCAACACCAATCTTAGAAAATGATTTAATTGAACAACAAAATTCAAATATTTCAAGAGAAAACTCAAATTCAAATTTAAATAATTTAAATAATTTAAATAATTTAAACAATTTGAACAATTTAAACAATTTAAACAATTTGAACAATTTAAACAATTTGAACAACACAATTACTAACACTTTAACTACTAACACTAACACAAACACTAACACTAACACAAATGATATTGATCCTAATCTTTTCAAAAATCTGAATAACTTAAACAATTTGAATAGTTTGAATAGTTTGAATAGTTTGAACAATTTACAAAAACTTCAATTTTTACAAAAAAATGATTCAACAACAAATATAACTAACAATAACAATATAAACAGTATTAATACACCAACTAGTAATAATGATTCCTTACTTTTACCGCCACTGTTTTCAAATAATATGGATTATTTAAATAATATTAATTCAACTAATACCTCTACCAATATTTCTAATAATGTTAATAATCCATTATTAAATAGTATTAGCAACAATAACTCAACTAATAATTTTATTTCTCCAAATTTAAGTAATTTAAATAGTTTGAATAATTTGTCACCAAATAAATTCAATTTTTTAAATGATAATACTAATAACCTTAATAACAATAATATGAATTTAAATGCTAATAACATCTCCACCAATACTAGTGAAAACAATTTGAACAATTTGAACAATTTAAACAATTTGGATTTAAATGGTTTATTAGCAAATGCTGCTAATTCAAATTTTTTGACTAATACTTTAGGCAGTTTAAATAATAGTAATATCAACGGTTTAGCTAGTTTAATTAATATTAATGGATTGAGTGGTCTTTTAAATAATGGATTAATAAATAACTTACTTTCTAACAACAACAACAACAACAACAACAACAACAATTTACCATCATCAGCTTTAGGTAATAATCAAAACCTAAATGGGTTAAGTGCATTACTCAATAATTCAAATCTTTCTTTATTAACTGATTTATTGAAGAGCAATACAAATATGAGTAATAATACTAGTAATAGTACTACTAATAATAATAATACTCAAGTGGATACTAAAACAATAAAGGCAAATAAAGCTGTTGACGCATTAAATTCTTTGCACAAATTACAAAATGATCAAATCATGAATAATAAAATAAATAATAATATAACAAATGCTATTAATAACACCAGTGCGGACAAAGATAAATATATGGCGCCAATGTTGAAAAATATCTTAGACCAACCTCAATTAAATTTGGATGACGATATTGCATCTGTATTATCATCTAGAAATAATTCATTTGCCTCAATAAGCAATAAGAATTCATCTAATTTAAGCATTGATACAGTTAACGGTAACTCTAATAACAATAACTCTAATAACAAAAACAAATTTCAAGATAGTAAAGAAAATACTAATGATTTACTCAGTCCTTTAAGTACTAATTCTAATGACTTCATTCCAAGATTGGTGAAAATGTCAACACACTCCAAATTAAACTTGGTAGATTTAAAATTATTCCATCATTACTGTACAGAAGTTTGGTCTACTATTATCGATGCGGGTATATCTGGTCCAGAAGTTTGGAAAACTTATATCCCACAATTATCATTCGAATTCCCATTTTTAATGCATACAGTACTGGCCTGCAGTGCTACACATCTTTCAAGAACTGAACCTGGCTTGGAAAATTATGTTTCACAACATAGATTACAAGCATTAAAGTTGTTAAGAGAAGCTGTATTAGAAATTTCTGAAGAAAATACTGATGCCTTAGTGGCATCATCACTTTTATTAATCATTGACTCATTAGCTAATGCATCAAATACGAATAATAGCTTAAACAATTCAAATAGTAATGATAATGGTAATACTAAAAACCGCAATGATTCTGATACATCAGCTTGGATTTTCCATGTGAAAGGTGCAGTAACAATTTTAACAGCTGTGTGGCCACTTTCCGAATCATCGAAATTTTACAACTTAATTTCTGTTGATTTGAATGATCTTAGTGATATCGTTAAACAAGACGGTCGCACCATTTCTGAATTAGTTTGCTTTGATGAAAGTATCTCGGATTTATATCCAGTTGAAGTTGATTCACCATATTTATTCACATTAGCTTATTTAGACCAATTACATCGTGAAAAGAACCAATTAGATTTCCTTTTAAGAGTTTTTGCATTCCCAGCATTATTAGATAGAACATTTTTAGCATTATTGATGACTGGTGATTTAGGTGCTATGAGAATTATGAGATCTTACTATAAATTATTAAGAGGCTTCACAACAGAAGTTAAAGATAGAGTTTGGTTCTTAGAAGGTGTTTCACAAGTATTACCACAAGACGTTGATGAATACAGTGGTGGTGGTATGCATATGATGCTAGATTTCCTTGGTGGTGGATTGCCATCCATGACAACGACGAATTTATCTGAATTTGTATAACTATTGAGATGATCTTCCTTTTCTTTTCTTTTTAAAATGTCAATGACTTATTTGTGTCCTTTGCTCTCCTTTTTTTTAAATTTAATTATTAATGTAATGTAACGTATATAATTTTAAGTATTCTTGGTTTTTCTATGAAGTTTTTTTTTTGTAATGTCAACTATTCTCTTCTTTTTTTCAACTTTTTTTTACATTATTTTTATTAAGACACAAATTAATTACCATGAAATATCGCTGAAAAAGAATAATTTCATCAAAAATAGGTTGAAACAAAACTCTAAAAACAATCAGCAATTTGATGTCATATAGAGAAGTAATTTTTCAAAGTCAAATCCGCCAAGAACAAATTTTGAAACAATTAAATGATAAGACAATAACAAATTTTTTTTTCCTTAGTATTTTCAAAGAAATTTCAATCTTATTAGAGCCCATCTACTATAAGTCAATTTTCCAAGAGAGAAAATTTCTTGAATTATTAGAAAAATATGGTAATCAAATCTTAAAAGAATATGATATTTCATTAGATATGGCACCACAATATATTGTTAAGATATTGAAGAAAGATTTTAAATTTGACAAGAGACATAAGAGAGAAAATTCTATTACTGATCAAGTTGATATTGAAATTTATCCACGATTACAAAACTTAATTATTGCTAAGAGTCTCTTGGGATATTATAAATTTTATCATGATGAATTTGTTGAAAGTTTTAACTATTTCCGTTGGTGTTTAAAATTAATTTACTTAATGAAGAGGAAAAATAAGAATTGTAAAAGGAGGAAACAAACAATGTTATTTTCTAAAGTTGATTTGTTTCAATTAAATCAATTAAATCAAATAATTAATCTTCTTTGTGTTAGTTGTTTAATGGAGGATTCTTTAAAAAGGTTAAATGATTGGGATGTTTATCAACCTATGAATATCAAACTGGACGAAAATACAATTTATTCCGCCATATTATATGGTATATTAGAGAACCTTATTGAAATTTTCCAAAATAGTGGGAAAAATAACAAGCCAAGTAAGCTTGTGAAACTTCTTCGTTTGGATGAATTAAGTTTACAATATCAAAAATGTAAAATTTATGAAACCATAAGTGAAATTGAAAATATTATTTCGAAACATAATAATAAACTTATTGAATATGAAATCAATAATTCAGAAGGATTTAAATTAGGAGTTTGTGTTAACTGTTTTGAAATAGATTATATGATTAAATTTTCCATATTGAGTGTTTTGAATAAATATGATGATGATCCAACGAAATGCAATTGCCTAGTTAAAATAATACAAGGTATATTATTGTTTGGTAATGTTGATATTAGAGTGCTCTATTTCTTCTATGAGATATATAAGTATTATGAAAAAAAATATAAAAAATGTCAAATAGAGATGGAGGAATATTTTAATAATGATGTGACTCAAACAATTACGGACACTACTACTACCGCCACCACTGCAATTTCTACTAAAAATGATAAAATGAATGAAAATAATATTAATGACAATAAACGTGTTATAGATGAAACTTCAAAAAGTGCAATAAACGAAACGATTATAAAGATATTTGAAATTAAAAATGGTGATTTATTGCAAAAAGAATGTTTAGAATTGAGTAAACATATCTTGGATGAATGGTATAATTTAGGTCAACCATCAAATATACTACTACCTAAATTAATTTTGAGTAATATAAATGGATCAATTGTTTTAATTGATATATGTTATGAGAATGAAAATAGATTAATTAAAAAAATAAATTATATCAAACTGAGAGTACAAAAAAAGATAAATCAGTATGATATTGAAAATAGTGTCATCAATAATAGTATTTGTAGTGTTGATAATAATGACGAAAAATTAAAAGAGAAAAGAAAAAATTTCACCACTAAAGCTAATTTCAGTAGTAATAAACATAATACTAAAAATAAGATTAGCGGTTATCAATGGGTTAAATATTGGAATAAATGTATAATGGATTGTGACAATAATAAAAAAAATATGGATAGCAATAATTGCAAAATTAAATATAATCCAGAATTGAATGAATTAAACAAAAGAACCATGAATTTTTTTTCAATATAACATAATTAATATAGCAAAATATAAAAAAATAACATAATTTAATTTAATGTCATGAAAAAAGAGGTTCAAATCTTTTTTTCCTTTTCTTTTGTCTATAATTTTTTATTTTTGTTTTCGTTATCTAATATAATTTTGTTCATGAATTCATTAATTTTTGCTTCTGTATGATCTAATAATTCCTGTGATACAATACCATTTTTCAAAACATTATAGTTATCAGTATCATTAAGAATAGTATCGTTTATATTTTTAGTAATATCAATATTATCTTCATTTTCATCCTGGTTTAAAATTTGCTTTTCCATTTCAGTATTTGAAGGTTCATCAATAATTGATTTAATATCATTTAAATCAATTGATAATAAATTATTTTTATTTGATTTTAATTGGAAAAAATTATCTTCTAATAATTTATAAGATTGAAATAAATTAGCAAATTTTTCAGGATTCAGGATTAAATTATCAAATCTATCATAGAAAAAATTTAATGGGAATTTAAAATTTGGATCAATGTTTAATTTATATTGTAATCCACAGAAAAGTAATGATAATATAACGAATTCAAATCCATTCATTAGTAAAGAAATTGGTTGTGTAATAGCCTGAACAATGAAAATTCTTGAATCATTTAAAATTTTAGGGAATTGTTTATTAATGAAAATTTGAGGTAAATTTAAATCTCTGTTAAATTTGTGATAACTGTTAAATATGTTGTCAATAATAATTTTTGGATTATCAATATTTAAATCAAAAGCTAATAAAATTAAAATTTTCCTTTCATTTTTAATTAAATTATCTTTAATCTCCCATTTTAATTTATCCATGTTGTATTTAACATTTAAATTTGGTATAAATTGGAAACAAAACTCACAAGTTGATAAAATGTACATATCTGTGGGTCTATTATTTTCCATAATTTTACAAGCGGTAACTAAGATTGCTTGTGATATTTGTAAACAATTAAATAAACTTGTTGGTAAATTATGTATAAACCAAATTCTGAAATAAATTATGCATGCTGCTGTGTAAGTATGATCCATAAGATTTAATTTTTTCTTCATTTGATAAAAGTATAGGAGACATTTTTCCATAATTTTTTTCCTTTCTACTATTTGAGGACTATTCTTATCAATTGGTGTTGTGTTATCATCTTTGGTACTAGCTGTATATAATTTGTCTATAATTTGTGCGTGGTTGAAACACCAGTTGTTTTGTGGTAGAATAATTTGGTCTGGCCAAAACAATCTTTCGTTAAAGGTCTTGGGGGTATCCTGAGAGTTGTTCATTGGGTTATATCTTGCACTGTTTTGTGTTGTGTTGTGTCAGAGAAGACTTGCTGGAACTATTTTTTTTTTAAAATTGACTTTTTATGTTTTTGTAGTGGAAAGCGGCTGCTGAGCGTGAAGACTGTGAAGCTGCTGCTTGATTGGAGGCTTTGAGTGTGTTTGGAGAGGCTCTGTGTGTTTGTGGTGAAGCACAGACTTTGTAGCATGCACAGTGGAGTTCCACAGCGACTCTTCTGCGTCTCTGCATCATTTATCCATATGCGTTACATAAAACCCTAAAGATATTGCAAAACACCCATAGGGTTTACACAGGGTTTACACAGGGTTTCAAATACAGTAGGGCTACTCATTTTAGGGTTACATAGGGCTAAAACTTTTGTGCGGGTAAAAATAAAAGAAGCACGTGAAAATCATGTGTATTTCACGTGCTTAAGAAGTTTTCCTTATTTTGACTACCAGATCAACCACACTGTAGAGACAATATCGCGTAAGCACATGTATCCATCACAGCACGTTGCAACAACGCTGTATTGTTATGTGGCCCTTGCAACTGCTCACCTTCGTAGCAGCCAAAACCGATGCTCATCGATTTTTCATTCTTGAAAAATTTTATTAACGAAAAGAAAAACAATTTGGCATTTTGAAGTGAAAAAATTCAGCAATTTGATCATTTGAATTAACTGTCACTACTTGCTCTGTTATTGCTTGCTGTCAAGAGAAATTAATCTTAATAATGCCTAGTAAGAAGAGTCCCAAGAAGAGTCCTCGTAAGAGTGACAAAAATTTAGGATTACAAAAAAGACCAAGAAGATTTTCTTTATTATACAGTAGTGGTTCTGACATGGATTCGGACACAAATAGTAATAATTTGGATAATATGGATAATAATAAAGATGATTTGGAAAATAGTTTGAACGATGAAAGTAATGATGATGATGGTGATGATATCAATTCTTTAAATCAAAATGAAAGAGAAAAATTAAAATTCCTTAATAAAAGTCGTAAATTTGTAAGGAGATCAAATAATCAACTACTTAATGATAACAACAATAAACATAACAAGAACAGCAATAATAATAATTCAAATAATAACAATAATAATAATATTCAAAATAGTAATCATAATAATAGCAAAAATAATAATAATGGCAATAACCCAATACAGTCTGATACTTTGGTATCTGATTCTGATATGGACAATACTTCTTTGATAGACAATGATGAAGATGAAGATGAAGATGAAGATGAAGATGAAGATGATGATGATGATGACGAAGATGACGATGACGATGACGATGATACAAGTTCAGATGATGATAATATAGATTTTGTTAAATTAACTCTTCAAAGAAAGAAAACCGCTATGAAAGCTTTAAATGCAATGAAAAGAGGTAAAAAACCACTAAGTGCAAACAATCCATTAAATAACACCACTAATAATAACTATAATAATGATGAAGATATCGGTGAAGAAATTACTGATAATTCAAATAAATTCATTGCACAAAAAAATTTACCAATAAAGACAATACCAACAAAAACTGTACCACAAAAAACTGTACCACAGAAAACTATACCACAAAAGACTGTACCACAAAAATCAGTTTATGCCAATAAATCAAATGTTGCTGGTAAATCATTAAGATCAGGTAAATTACCTGTATTTGGTAAGACAACACCAACATCACAAAAAAATATTACTTCAAACACAAATAGATCTAAAGGCACAAAATATCCAATAAAAAGTGTTTCAAAGACCACAATGAAAACAACACCACTTGAATTACAACATGTTCCAAATATTTCTGACTCTAATGATGATGATTCAAATGATAATTCTGATGATGATGATGATACTAATTCAAGTTCTGATGATGATGATCCAAATGTAGTACGAATCAATGATACAACTAATAATAACTCTAATAATACTAATGCTTATCGTAATGCTACCACTGCTACTAATAGTAATGATCTCAGATTGAAATATGGTTCAAAGACAGTGGCTGGTACTACACCAATATTATCAAACAACAGTAATTCTAATAACAAAAACGATAATGCTAATACTATACCATCAAATGAATTAACTGCTTTTGCTGACTCAGATTCAAATTCAGATTCAGACTCAGACATTGATCACGATGCTTATTTTAGCGTTTTAAATAATAACAGCAATGATGATATTAGTCACAGTGGCACAGCTATGAATACACCAAATACTACCGCTAATAATAATTTTACCGATGACACTATGGATACCGGCAATGATGACGATTTACCTATTTTAAGAGAAGAAGAACAAAACATTGTTAACGAATTACAAGATGATGATGAATTATCATTTGATGGTTCTATTCATGAAGAAGGTGATGATCCGGTTGATTTGTATGAAGATAATAATTCAAATCTAAATGGTAATGATAATAGCAATAACAATAATAACAGTCTTACCACCAACAATAGTAGTTTTAATAATTATAGTAATATTGATCATAATCAGTATTATAATAGAGAGAATGATGAATATGAAAATCACGATGATTATGATGATTATGATGATGACGATGAAATAATGACAGATTTTGATATACCTTTCTATGAAGACCCAAAGTTTTCAAATTTATACTATTATGCTGATGATAGAAATGAGGCTAAACTCTCTTTAAGTACTTCATTACCGCTAATAATAAACGAGAAAAAGGAATCAAGAAGACAAAAACGTGAAGCAAAGATGAAAGAACTACGTGATAGAATCAAATCGAAAAAATTATTAAGAGAAAAAGTTAAAAAAAATAATGGTATCGATAGTAATGACGATTACATCTTTGGCGTTTTTTTCCAAAGCGATGAAGAAAAACCTGATTTGGACAAATCATTGAAAAAATTACAAACATTTAATTTGATTGATTCTTCTGATGATGATGAATATGAAAATATATTATTAGATATTGCCCATATGCCTACTGATGAAGAAGATAACAGTAATAAAGACAATAGAGATAAAGATAGTAAATACAATACTGATAATACTTCAATACAGAAAGATAATGATTCAAGTAATTTTAAAATAAATGATTCTAACAACAGGAATAACAACGATAGTACATTATTGAATGGTGAAAACAAATCTGATCTTAACAAACTTAAGACTGACTCATCTGAAGATGAAGAAATCGACCTGGATGAATTAGATGACGATGAATTAGATGAGTTCGACGACGGTGAAAGTGTCACCAATGTTTTTATTGATATTGATGATCTAGATCCAGATTCATTTTATTTTCATATTGATGATATTTCATCTGATGATGATAATCTGAATTACAGTTCAAATAAGGAAGAAGCTACTGACACTGTAGTTTTTGTTGACGACGAATCCACTGATGAAGATGATAATTTACCACCACCAAGTTCACGTAATAAAAGCATTGGAACCAAGGCAAAAGAAATCGTTAGTGCTAATGTTGTTGGACTACGACCACCAAAATTAGGTACTTGGGAAACCGATAATAAACCATTTAGTATTATCGATGGTCTTTCAACTAAATCATTATATTCATTAATTCAAGAGCATCAGCAATTACAAGAACCCAAATCAAGTAAATCTGATAATAATGACGATGGAGATCAACAAAGTATGAACCAAACTGGTGAAGAATTAACATTAAATGAGCTATTGAACATGAGTGAATTGGAAGATGAAAGTGATAAAGATAATAATGGTAATTCATATCAATCCAAATTGATTTCTGAATGGTACAATAAACCCAAAGTACCTCTTTCTGCCTTTAGAAATAAAGGTATCAGTGCCATTCATGAAGATAATGAATACATGCATCCTAATTTGTCTATCAAAAAAGTTCCAATTGGTTATGTCGGTGTTGAAAAGACAAGAAGGAAAATTGATAAGATGAAAGAATTACAACGTAAGAGAAATGAACAAAAAAGAAAATTGAAAAAGAAGAGGAAATTACTGAAATTAAAGAGAGAAACTGCTCGTTTAGAGAAGGAAAAGGCTTTAATTGGTAACGTTTCTCATACCGATGGTAAAACACCAGATTTAGTATTAACACATGACGAACCAATTAACGAGAATAACATAGATGAACATAACTTGGACGATTTTGTATTACCAAAAGACCAAACTTTATCTTTGAATTTATCAGAAAATGAAATACTTTCAAGAAAGAACTCAATGAGAAGTGTTGGTATTGATGAAATTCATGCCATTTTATCTAAGGATAATGATAATATTCTTGATGATCATCATGTTACACTAGAATTTGTAGATACTTTAGATTCACCCAATGACGTGATTATAGATGACAACGACGTAGATATTTTGGCTTCATTAACGGCACCAGTCGATTTCAATGAATTTAACAATAATAAGACTTTGTTGAAACAACGTAGACAAAGTATGGTTGAAGCTGCAGCTGAAAATATGAGATTTACCAAGAGTGGTTTATTCAGCGAAACTGCATTAGCTGATTTAGAAGGTATTATTAATTCATCAAGCAGCGGGAATGGCGCTTCATTTGATTTCAATGAAGTATTACAATAGTTCTTGCCACTGTTTGCAAATCTGACATTCATCGAAACCATCAAAACTTTTGAAATTGTGAAATTCATTATAATTTTTATCAACAAAATATTATTAGCAAAAGCAAGACAATAAAGTTGTCTGTAAAGCATATCCACTTAATTACAAAAGACGATTATACAATTTATGAATTAATTTTTTTTATCATGAGAAACAACAAATTTTTTAAACTCTTTTTATCAACATATGTATATATATATATATGTATGTATATTTTATTTATTCTGGCATTAACATTTGTTTACACTAATCACAACCCTGTAAACCGCTTATCAGAGGGCAAAACCGTTTCTAATGAAAAGAAAAAATCCTTAATTTTACTAAAAACTAAAATGGATATTTTCGTGCAAAACGATTGAAAAAATATTTTCATAAATTTCAAACTCATCGCAACTTTAGCAACTTCAATATTTACCATTAATCAGATATAGTGAGTCGGTCATGGATTTGATTACAAGTTACAGGAATACAGAATTAGCACCAGTCTATGCCGGTAGTGGTGCTGTAGCCACAATGTCCGAAGATGGTAATATTTTAGCTACACCGATCTTAGATGAAATTAATGTAATTCAATTAAAGCCATATAGAAAGAAGCTTTTCACCATTAATAATGAAGATGAACAAGAAATTACTGCTTTGAGAATTACTCCAGATGGTAAATATCTTTGTTTTGTATCACAAGCACAATTATTGAAAATTATTAATGTAGAAACAGGTAAAGTTATAAGATCCATGAAAATTTCATCACCTTCATATATAATGGACTCTGAAATTACTTCCACTTTAATTGCTGTCGGTGGTACTGATGGTAGTATTATTGTTGTAGATATTGAAAATGGTTACATCACTCACTCATTCAAGGGTCATGGGGGTACCATTTCAAGTTTGAAATTTTATGGTGAATTGAATAGTAATATTTGGTTATTATGTTCTGGTGATACTAATGGTACAATTAAAATATGGGATTTAGTCAAGAGAAAATGTTTACATACTGTACAGGAACATAATTCAGCTATTAGAGGTATTGATGTCAAATCTATGAAAGATGATAATTTATTAATGATTTCTGGTGGTAGAGACGATATTATTAACATTTGGGAATTAAATACAAAGAAAAAATGTTCTTTAACAAAAACCTTGCCAGTTCACCAACAAGTGGAATCATGTGGGTTTATTAAGTCTGATAAGTATTCTGATCTTATTTATACTGCTGGTGGTGATGCTATTATGCAGATTATCTCCACTAATAACAACGCTGTCATTAAGAAAACTAAACAACCAATTGAAGAATTGTTTATTATTGGTATTTTACCAATAATAAATAATACTAAATTATACAGTGTTATGTCAGATCAATCTATTCATTTATTAAACATTAATGAAGTATTAAAGGACACTACTTCAACTGAAATGAATTATGAGTTATCTCTCGCAGGTAACCATGGTACTATTGCTGACATGGTATTTGTAGGACCAGATGCTAACCAATTAGCATTGGCTACCAACTCTCCAACCTTAAGAATTATTCCAATTCCTAAAAATGAAAAAATCACACAAAATGACAATGAAGTTGATGATAATTTACCTATTGATGTTGATATGTATGAAGGTCATGAAGATTTGCTTAATTCTGTTGCATCAACTGCAGATGGATTATGGTTAGCTACCGCTTCAAAGGATAAAACCGCTGCTGTTTGGAAATTTGATGAAACTTCGCAAAAATTTAAATTATATGCTAAATTTGTAGGTCATTCATCATCAGTTTCCGCTGTTGCTTTACCAAATGTTATGTTAAGACACTGGCCAGAATTCATATTAACAGTTTCGAATGATTTAACCATTAAGAAATGGAGTATTCCAAAACCTACCGGAAAAGAAACCGAAATTTACGAAATTAAAGTATCCGAATACACACGTCATGCACATGAAAAGGATATTAATGCAATTTCTTTATCACCAAATGATTCTATATTTGCTACTGCATCATATGATAAGACTTGTAAGATTTGGGATTTAGAAACAGGTGAATTAACAGCTACATTATCTAATCATAAACGTGGTCTTTGGGATGTTGCCTTCTGTCAATATGATAAGCTGGTGGCAACTTGTTCTGGTGATAAGACCATCAAAATATGGTCATTAGACACATTTTCGGTATTGAAAACTTTAGAAGGTCATACTAATGCCGTCCAAAGATGTGCATTTATCAACAAACAAAAGCAATTAGTGAGTAGTGGTGCTGATGGGTTAGTTAAGATTTGGGATTGTTCAACTGGTGAATGTTTGAAAACACTTGATGGTCATGCTAATAGAATTTGGGCTCTTACAACTCAAGGGGATGGTAAATTAATTGTCAGTGCTGACGCTGACGGTGTTTTTCAATTTTGGAAAGATTGCACTGAAGAACAACGAGTCGAAGATATAGAGAAAGAAAAATTAAAAGTGGAGCAAGAACAATCTTTACAAAATTATTTATCAAATGAAGATTGGACAAATGCATTCCTTTTAGCTATCACTTTAGACCATCCAATGAGATTATTTAATGTCTTAAGACAATCATTGCAATACCATGATAATGACGAAACAGCTAACGATAAGGAGAATAAGGCAGTTATTTTCAATAAAGAGTTGGATCATGTTATCTCCACTTTAACACCAGATCAATTACTTTTATTAATGAAGAGATGTAGAGATTGGAATACAAATGCTCGTACACATACTATTGCACAAAAATGTATAAGGTGTATATTGTTACACCATAACGTTTCGGAAATAAGTGAAATTCCAGGAATGATAAAATTAATTGATGGTATTATTCCATACACTGGAAGACATTTCACCAGATTAGACAATTTATTAGAGCAAAGTTACATTTTAGATTACGCTCTGGTGGAAATGGATAAACTATTTTAAAACACTGTACATATATAATTAAATAAAAATAAAAGAAAAGCATTGCGGTTGATTTGCATATACTACAGCTACCTGATTTTATCATCTTTGATTTTTTATGCTGATTCACAGCCCTCAGCGTATGCAAGTGGTCTCTCTGGCACTTCAACAAATTTCGAATAAAGTATTGCATTTTAACCCTAACAGTATTACAAACACCTGATGTACAATGCCCTATAATTTATTTTTGAACCCTAGAAATATCAAAAAAAAATTTAATGCAAAAATCGATGAGTTGAAAGTGAAAGAACGAAATTATACTCAGACAAATTGTATTATCCATGTCTCAAGGTGATATTGCTACTATAAAGAGCCAAAAGGGCAAGAAATCAAGAAGAAGAAAGAAGAGAAGAACCGCTGATGTTTCTGATTCATCAGATTCCGATTCTTCTTCCGCTTCAGATATGGAAATTGTGAAAGATGATGAAGATAAAGCTGAAGACGGTAAAATTGATGAAAAAATTTCTGATATTGAATTATCTGATGATGAAACTAAACTTATTATAGAGGAGACTTTAACAGAAGAAAGTAAAGAAAATTTAGCTAATATTCCTTTCACTACAACAGAATTAACACAAAGAAATAATGGTAGTCACAATAAGAACGAAATCTTAGATTTGAAAAAAATTAATGAGAATATTAATACAGCTAAGTTGCAATTAGATAATTATAATAAAGATAATGAAAACGGTAATATAAGGAAAGATGTTGATTCAAATTTACAAAATGAATATCTAGGTTCACTTTTCTCAAATTATGGTGATGAAATCAATTCATTAAGAGATTCACCTGATTTTAGCAATAAATCTTTGGTAATATTAGCTAATGTATTGAAAGACGGTTCTAAAATGTTTGATACTGAAACTTTAAAGGCAATTGTAGAGTCTAAATGATATAAATTAATTATTAATTAGTTAAATTACATACTTCATATAAAAACAAAAATAAATAACCTAAATTAAAACAAATAATAGTATAATATAGTACAGTAAATAATTTACAAATTAATTAATTGTAACAAATTAACCAACTATAGCAAATTATTATCAATTCGATTGTTTAGAACGTTTAAATAATTTATTGAAAAAATTGTTCTTTGGTTTTTTATCATTCGTTGGAACTTTAACCGCATTATGCAATTTAGCCTGTTGAATATCTTTCAAAGTAACATCGTTCTGTACGTCGTTCTGTACATCAATATCACTTGGTATATCCAACTGTTCTGCATCTGGAACATTACTTGTAATATTTCTTTTATCCTCTCTGTTTTTGCTAAATATACTTGATGTAGTTGTAGACTTAGAATTGTCTTTAGCTTTTGTTGCGTTAGTGTTGTAATTTTTATTATTAATATTATCAGTTGGAACATTTGTATTAAAATTATTAGGATCAAGGGTAGTCGATCCTTGTCTTTGGAATGATGAATGTGATAAAGTTGGATGAATACCGTTAGGGAAGTGATCTAAAGGTTGTTCAACGGGTAATGTGGTGGTGGCACCATGTGGCGAAGTTAAAGTAGATATTTTTTTCAAGGGTGGTGGATTCAATTTTTGTTCACTAACAGATAATTGTCTTTCCCTTTCAATTTGATCTAAATATTCATTTTGCTTGTCAATTTCTATTTGTTCTTTCTTCGTAGGTTGGTACCCACTATTTTCTTGTGAAAATTTAGCAACTTTATTAAATATATTCTTGAATTTTGATTTACTCTTTACTGCAGTTTCCATGGTATGATGACTTGATGAATCGAAAAAACTGTTGCTATTACTTCTACTTTGACGACGTGAAAAACGACGATGTTTTTTGTTAGTGTCATTTAATTCATCAGAAGTGGGCATTCTAGTGACCAGATCTTCATTAAATGGTACTTCAGGTTCAGCAACCGAAAGTTCATTTGATGGGCTATTCAACTGTCTATCACTAGCATTTTCAATATGAGAAGTTTCAGGAATATTACTAGCATTTTCTGAATTTGAAATGATAGCAGACTGAGAAGGAGGATTTCTTGGTTCAATCGGGTTAGAAGTAGTAGTTTTGAATTCATCTGTCTTAGGTTCATTGGACTTAGATTTATTAAATTTTGAATCATCAACATCTTTCTTCACAATACTTTTATTGTCGGAAATTGTCTCATTGTTTTTTGAAATATTAACAATTGTGTCAGATTCAATATCGTTAGAAGTATTATTACCGATTTCTAAATTATCAAAGGCTTCAAGATTTCCTAAATTGCCATCATTTGACTCATTATTTTGATCTCTATGAGAATTAATATTTGAATCAACCTTATTTACCTTGTTCCTCTCTTTGCTCACCAATGGTAAAGTAAATGTATAATCATCAATATTATTATTTAAAGATGTATGCATATCCATATCCATTTCCATTTTTTTTGGACCTTCAAGATTTTTAATTTCATTTTGTTGTTGTTCTTGATTCTCTAATAGCTTTTGCCTCTTTTCATCTAATTGTTTTTGTTTTTCCAATCTCTTTAGCTTTTCTGATTCTTTTTGTTGAATAGTCAACTTATGTGAATCTGCTAGTCTCTTTTGTGATATTTTCAAAGCTTTATTGTACATTTCTTCATCAGATAATCTTACCTTTTTAGAATTTTCGATACTACTCATGTCTTTATCAACAGTAGGATTAGATGTAATGCTATTTTTAGAATTCTTGATCACTGATGGTGATTCAGAAACATTTGAAAACTGATCGAACTTGTTCGATTGATTTAAAACGGGTGTTAAATTTGCTGATGAATCATTTTCAAAAGAATCATCATTTGACAATTTTTTATGTTTATTTTTATTGATTTTGAATAATGAACTTAATTTTTTCTTAGTATTTGGCTTTATGGTAATAATGTTATTTTCATCATCGGTTGAGTCGTAATCTCTAGAATAATTGTTTTCAAAATCATTACTTCTTCTAATAACAGACGATAAAAGGGAGGTACGATTATTTTTATTATTATGACTGTTACTATTATAAGCGGGTGCTTGTAAATTAGAGTTTCTCAATGTCATACGTGATACCATTTGTGATCTATTATTATCTGTAAGTTTTGGGTCAACTTCAAAATTATTACCGTTACTATCAGAGTAAACCTTTCTTTTAGCAACTTCTAATGCCTTTAAATACATTTCTTGGTCGGTCAAAGGTTTCTTTTTAACTTTTGGAGCTTGGTTTTGATATTGATTTTGAATTTGGTTTGGAGATGATTGTGGAAGAGTATTTAATTTAACCGTTTTCTTAACTGGTTTCTTTTTAGGTTGGGTAGAATGGGCTTGTTGATTGATGATATTCCTTTTAGGCTGAATGTTCGCTTTATATTTATTGCTACTTGTAGTATTAACATTTTTTGCAGGTCTTACAATTTTCTTTTCCACTAGGTTATCATTTGATTGATTTACAGATTCTAAAGCATCAGTAAATCTAGACATACTACTTGTTTGATCTAAAGGTACTGTATTATTAGATAAGAAAGTGGGATTGACTGGTTTTTGAAAATCATTTATATTATGTTCATTGATATTATAATTAGTTTTCTCTTCATCTTCTTCCTCTTCTTCTGCAATAATATCATCATCATTTGGTATAAAATCAGGTTCCATATCATACTCATATTGTTCTTCTTTTAGTAAATCATTTACATTCAAATTGTTAATATTATTAATATTATTATCATTTAATGATGAATGTTTTTGCATAGTTTGTTGTAATTCTAATAGTTCGTTTGAATTAATTGTTTCTAAATCATTTTCCTGATCTAGTAAAATATTATTATTATTATTATTATTAGAATTCAAATTATTTAATTCATCATCCATTAAGTGATTATTATTCGAAATGAAATTTTCACTGAATTGTTCAAAATGTTGTTCATTTGTTAATAAATTGTTACCATTACTATCAATATCAAAATCGTTATTGTTATTAATTGGTACAATATTAGTTGTTGTTGTTGTTGTTTCAATAATTTCTAACCCATCCATTCTCTTAATTGTTTTTTTAGTAATCGAAGTTGTTCTGTTCTGTAAATCAGTAACTTTAGTTACTTTTGTTGTTATTGAATTAGTCCTTGACATTGGATTACTATTGGGGAAATTATTGTTGCTAGTAGTATTATTTGTCCCAATTCTCCTTAAGTTTCTACTGTTATTAGAAGTAATTGAATTTAATCTATGGTTATTAGTATTATTAGTATTATTTGAATTTAAAGAATTTAATCTATTAATATTATTACTGGGGGTATTATTTTGAATATTATTTCTTGTGGAATGTGAAAGTCTTTTATTTCTTGTCTGTTTAATTGTACTATTATTGTTAATTTTTCTATTTATAGTAGATGATAATCTCTTAGGTTTATTATTAAAATTATTAAGAGAATTTTGTGATCTTAAAGAGTAAGTCTTGTAATTATTGTTAACATTTGAGTTACTATGAACATATGAAACAATTTTTTTCCTAGGGGAAGAATTGGGGTTAACATTTTCATTTTTATTAATTGTATTATTTGATTGATAAACCATTGATCTACTTCTGGGCATACTATTTCTATTATTACTATGATATGTAGTTGTATTTGGTCTAGTATTTATTGTTGCAGCAGCAGAAGCAGCAGCAGCAGATAAATGATGTGATTTATTATAGTCCTGTTGATTTTGATAGTAATAATCATACCTTGATAAATCAGGTACTTTCCTTTCCTTTTTAGTTAATCCGAAAACCATTTCTGTGTAAAATTGTTGCAATAATGAGTCAGTATATAATACAGCTATATGTCTTAGATTTAACTTATTGAAAAGAAGATGTAAAGTTTGTTTTGTATCAAATGAACAAATGAAATATAAATAATTGGATTATACTTTATTTTATTTTATTTTACAAACATCAATTAATAATTTGCAAATGATTGTTTTTTTTTTACTGAGAGAGTACCCTTTTTGAAAGTCACCACCAACGAAAAGCAAACAGACAGAAAACAATTTGCGGAATTCAACTTGGACGATTCACTAAAATGGACAAACGCGACAAGTCACCGACAATCAAACCGCCCTTACAAACAATTTAGGGTTATGTTTTAAAGGGATTTCAAGTTTTGTGAAAAACGGTGTTGTAAAAAATAGGGCTGAAACAACTTTTATAGTGGTTACCTTTGAAAACATTTAAAAGAAACCCGAAAAAAAAAAAATGTTAAAAATACTTGTTCGGTTCGCCTTAAAAAATGTCAAACCTTCAAACTGTCTGAATTTTCCCAATCACTTTGCACGACACAGAAATTTCCCTCCACCCCCAAATGGAAAAGCGATTTGGCAATTTGCAAAAAACACGTTTTTTTACCAATTGAAATTTCGCGATGAGAGTAAAAAAATCTTTATTGTGCGTTTCCGTTTGGTAAAAAACTTACTTTTGACGGGTTTTTTTTCTTGTCTTAAAGCTTTTTGTTTCATATTAAATAACTCAACTCATTCTTTATTTATCTGCACACAAGTTATTACAGCTGCAGTGTCTTATTATTTAGGATAATAAGAGAAAAATAATGATTTAGATAGATAATATTATATTTTTCTTAGCACACATTCTATTAAGTTTTATCATTATCGTTTTGATTACACATTTTTCAAAGTTATTATAATACGAAACTGTCCTTTTTTATCATTTTTTCACAAGATAATTGAATAACTAGTTATATCAATCTAATTTTTTTTTTGTCTTTGATATTATTCAAAGTTACTTATTAAACGTTTTCAAAGAATATAAAGAAAAACAATTTTTTCTTTCCTTTTCTTTTCATACCAATCCAAACAAAAATAATATATTTATCCTATTTAGCATATATTTGTAGCAATGTCTGACATAACAAACAATACAGACAATAATGATGACAATATCCATACCATTGATAATGACAGAAATGACAAAAATGATACACTTTTTGAAAAAAATGAAAATAATAACGTCAAAGATGAAAGAAAACTTTTTAAAGATTTATCATTAAAAAAATCTAAATCAATTGATTCAAATAACTTAAATGTCTTCAAAAGACTACCTAAAAATATTAAAAATGGCAATAAAAGAAAACTAATCAATCCATCTAAATCATTTAATTTGAAAAATTTTAAAAAACAAAATAAAATTATAACTGATGAAGATAAATCTAAAATGGAACAAATCAATAAATTGAACGATGATTTAATTAACAACTTAGATTTAAGTATTGAAAATGATCATTTACATAGATATAGGAAAAAAGTTAGAAAATTGAATAAAAGGTTAACAAAGAGTAACAATTTAGAAATTAAATTAAAGGAAAGTATTACTATCTTAACTAAAGCATTACTCAATAATGAATTCAAATTAATCAATCTTAAAACAAATTTATCATTAAAAGATGATAAGTTAAATAAATTAAACAACTTCAACAATTTTTTAATTGATTCAATGACAAATAAAGAAATGGATAATATTGTATTACAAAAAAATCTTCTTAATCATTTATCATCTGAAAATGATCAGAACACCAAACAATTGAGAAAACCAAATCCAAATAGAAAAGCTGTGGTGAATGAAAGTGTTAAAGAAGTACCTGTATATAATATATCTTCAACTTCTAATAAACTTACAAAAGAAATTAGTGAAGATCAAATCACCAAGAGAAAAATCGATTTTATACAGAGAAAATTGTTGAACAAAATAAGTGACTACAGTGAAAATTTAACGAATTTGAATAAAAATTTAAAAGAGTTAGATTTTTTGAAGAATAGAGATAATAAATTGTTCATTGAAGACTTTGAAACTAAAGACACGGCTTCTACTTCTAAGTTCATTAATAATTACAATAGTCAATTAAACAGCATTGACATTGAATCTAATTTAATTGCTTCTTTGAAAAATAAGATTACCAAATACGATGAAACCTTTTCAAATTTAAATAAAACTTATAATAAGAGATATGATTCACAACATCAAATCATTCATGATTTAACTTTAAAAAATCTCCAATTGAAAGAAAAATTGAAAATAGAGAAAAATAAATTGTCTAAGGAGAAAGTAAATTCTAGAAATTTAATTGTTGAAACTAAAGGCATGTTGAATATGTCGAACGTTAATTTACAACAATTTTCTGATCAGCTTAATAATTTAACTGCTCAAAATAATAAATTAATTGATGATAATAATAAATTAAAACAATATATTCGAAATGGCCTTAAGAATCACAACAGCAATATTACTACTAATACTACTAAAACTAACAATGATAATAATAATGATAATAATAATGATAATAATAATACCCAAAACAAAGTTTATGATAATGTAAATGTTAATGAATGGATAAAGTATGATCCTGAAACCAAAAATATTATGTTGGCATCTTTACAAAATCAAATTGATCAACTGAATTTTAACACTTCAATTTTGACTGAAACCAATTCTAAGTATCAAAAAATTTTGGAAGATGAGAATAGGTCTAAAATTGAATTAAGTGAGCAATTGATGGCGGAAAAGGAGGAAAATTCAAGATTAAAACATACTATTGAAGAACTTAGATTGAACAAAAACTCTTTCACTAAAAATGTAGATTCTCATGTAACCAATGAATTTCAGAAGAAAAGTGAACCTGTCATATCCGCAAAATTTTTAATTGACTTAAATGCTAGGCATAAGATTGATATAAAGAATGCATGCGAGTATTTTAAAAAAATAATAACGAATTTGACTATAGATAATAATAATATCAATTTAATTGAAAATTTTAACATAGATTTTATCAATAACAAGCTTTTAACTGAATGGCATACCTTTTTTATCAAATTGAAGCAAGCATTGAATATAATTATGAAGTCACTTTCTGTGAAGAAAACATTTAGTAGTGCTGATGCAGACACGCTTGATAAAGTATTCATTTCTATTTTCGATAAATTAGCATTTATTTTCAAAAGCAAAACGTCCGCACAATTAATCACTAATAAAACAACTACTACAGTTATTGAAGATAAGGAAACTAATATCCTTCAAGGAAAAAGTTTATCTTTACCATCACTAACAACTGTTCAAGAAGGAATGACACAATCAAAAGAAAGTAATTCTGATACTAAAAAACAGTCATCGGTACCTGTAGCAACTAACGTCATACCAACCAGTCGTACGGGGCAAAATAATACCTTAAGTGCTGAAAATTCAAATAGTTCTGTTAATCAACAACACCAAATACAATCTCAACACTACCGATATATTGAAAATAATAAAGATATCAATGACATAAAAAACGACATTAACACTGATAGAGCCAATAATGATAGTAATATGAATGTGAGTCATTGCCAAACAGTTAAACCAAAGAGCCAAAACCTTTTAAATATTCAAAATAGGATACATTCAGCCTTCAATCAACCTCAAAATGTAGGTTTAAATAATATCCAACCAAACCTTATTCCACTTATTCAAAACCCAGTTCAAACAACTAATAATAGTAATAAATTTATAGGTAATGATAATTTGCTTTATAGAAACATGGAAAATTTATTCAAAATACCTACTCATAACAGTCCTAGCATAGGAGGTAACAATATACCTCTGGGAACATCAAATTTGCTTCAAAACCCTAATAATAATATAAGATCAACAGAGGGGAACAATGTTCCCTACAAAATGCCAATAAGTGTATCTCAACCCCATCAAAAATTTGGATCAAATAATTATATGAATGTCACGAACTATATTAACAAAAGTAGTCTTATCCAGACAATGGGTTCATCAAACGGTGGACAGGCATCTTTGCCTAGTCAAAGTTCATTTGCTGCTTCGGTATCTAATAGTAATATAGGCGATATCAACAATTTTTCAAATGGTACTAAAAATTGGAGTCCAGTAGCTAGCGACATTAACGGCACAATACCAAACACAGCTACCCCCATAGTTCAAACTAATAGCAAAATGAACAACTATGAAAGTACCACTAGCTTAGGTACGAATTCAGCCCTTCCTCCAATTTCCAGCTTACTTTCTACTTCAGCTGGTAAAACTGGAGATTTAAGGAATGTTACTGGCATTACCACACAAGCAGTTACTATGGAAAAAGTTTCAAACAATAATTATCCAAATTCTGTTACTGAAAATGTTCCATATTCTACACCCGTGCCACCTACCAGTGCTAGCTCAGTTGCTCCTGTCTATACGTCTTCTTCTTCCATTGAAAATAATAACATTGCAGTAAATACTACTCAAAATCCTATTGTCACAACCGGTAGTTCGGATTCTAATGTTGACAATGCTAAAAGTCAAAGCGGTGATGAAAATTTGACACACGATACAACTGTGAATGTCAATGAAAAGCCACAAGATACTAGTCAAATTAATGTCAATCAAAGTGACAAATCTTTCGAAACAACCATAATAGGAAAAAATGATTCTAAAATGGAGGGAGATAAAACGAGAGACACAGTTAAAAGCGATTCAACTACTGGCCAAGGGAAAGGAGCTGAAAATAGTGTTATTATCGATATTGATAAATCAACTGATCATTCTACTGAAACTACTGCTAAAAACAACACTGAAATTATTCAACAACTTGATAACTCTTCAAAGCTAGATTCAAAACTAACTGATGCTACCAATCCAGCTCCTGAATTAACGAAGGATTCAGAAAGAAATGAATATGATTCAAATGCAACAAAAAACGGTACTGACATCATTTCTAATGATGTTTCAAATGCTAACAAGATTGATTCTGAGAAGATGTCCTCCTCTTCTCAACAATCATATGCTGAACCATCACTCCAAGAAACTCAAAAACATCATGCTCAAGAAGACACATCCCTAGGAAATAGAACTACAGAAAATAGAATTACAGATAAATATATTGCTGAAAAGAGTAAGGTAGCTGCAAGTACCGATAACAACAATCATAACGAGGTTCATAATGTCATTATCACGGATAAGAATACCAAAGTGCATAAAGATGATGAATTGGAAGAAAATGTTGACACTTTAGATGAAGACAAGATGGATATTGATGGTGGTGATGGTACTCAAAAAAAAATCGACATGGATGAAAAGAATATTGATAAGAATTTTAAAGACAATGACGAAATTTTTAAAGACGAGATGGAAATGGATAGCATTAATGCTGTTGAGACTGAGACTGATTTAAAAACAATAGACAACGAGGAAAAGTTTGATAATATACCTGCTCTTGTTACTAATAATGAAAATAAATCTGAAAGGATCTCCTCTACTGAGGATAATGAAACTGTTTCCGAAGAAACCGACATTGAAGATGATGCCAAATATCAGGATAAAGATACGAATATGATGGATATTGCTGCACCAAATGAAGCGATTGATATAGCAACAGGTAATAAAGATACAAATAATGAGGTTAATGCAAGTGTTGAAAAGGATAACGATAAAGATTTCAATGTTAAAGAATCTTCAGAAACTCAACAAGATAATGAATTAAAAAATGACTCTAGTTCTGAAAACACAAGTGTAACAAAGGCTGCTGGTCAAAATACTGGCTCACTTTCTTCAAAAGCAATGGTTGAGTCTACTATTGAATCAAAAAGCTCCACAAACGATGATGCTAGCAGTTCAAAAGAAAAAAATCTCGATAACATGAAGGATGATTCTAATAAGGAGAATACTATTAATACTGTAGACAAACTAGGCAGTGCCATGATAAGCAATGATGACTTATCTGAAACGTCCTCCGAAAAGAGTGAGGGAAAAGATAAAACAGTTATTAATCTACAAACTAAAGCCGATAATGAAAATACCGAAAAAGATGCACACACTGAAAAAGACGAAAATAGTTCAAATGATACGTCAGTTGCCACTGCAAAAGAAAGTAAAAATTTGATATCTTCTGAGAACGTTGTGAAGGGACTACCTGATAGCGAACAAGTTGTTAAATCTTCATTAGCTAGGAAAAGTTATAGAGTGACTAAACCAGGAAATGCATCTAGTGCCGATAAAAAAAAGCGATCTTCAGATAAATTTGGTGGGAGTCAACCTACACAACCGTCAAACAAAGAAACTTCGCCAGAAAGGCATGGCAGTAGTCAACCATGATAATTGGACGAAGGTAGAAGATGCGGATTATCCGAGATAGACTGCTACAGTTCCTGCAATAATAATGATATTATTAGGTGAAGTCAAGATATAGAAGTATGTATTATTTAAATGTACGGATTGTGCGCTACGTAGCACATTTGCATCAACAAGAGCAATCAATAGTATATACATATACATACCAAGGTATGTATGAATTTGTATATTCATATATTTATTATGGCAGCTGTCGGAGATTTTTCCCCACTGGTGAAAAAAAAAGATGACTCTTCGAAAAGTAAACAAATTTTTTTTCATCTTCGAAAAATGAGAATTTTCTTGAAATTTCAACCATTCAAACATTGAAGCCCAAATTGCAAGTCCAACAAGCTACACTCATGTCCAAGAACGATAAGAAACAATCTGGTAAAGCTCGTCTTTTAGGTTCTGCCTCTGCAGGTATCTTAGAGATTGGTGTTTTCCATCCAGTCGATACAATTTCCAAGAGATTAATGTCCAATCATACAAAAGTTGCTAACATTGCTGAATTTAATAAAGTTATCTTCCGTAATTTTGCACAAGAATCTATGGGTAAAAGATTACTTTCTTTATTCCCAGGTTTAGGTTATGCCGCTTGTTACAAAGTTTTACAACGTGTTTATAAATATGGTGGTCAACCATTTGCCAATGAATTTTTGAATCAACATTTCAAGAATGATTTTGATCGTATCTTTGGTAGTAAAACTGGTAAAGCTATGAGATCTGCTACTGCTGGTTCTATGATTGGTATTGGTGAAGTTATTCTTTTACCATTAGATGTCTTAAAGATTAAGAGACAAACAAATCCAGAAGCATTCAAAGGTAGAGGTGTCGTTAAGATCTTAAAAGATGAAGGTATATTTAATTTATACAGAGGTTGGGGTTGGA
Organism: Grigorovia yakushimaensis; assembly: GCA_003709265.2. Classification (NCBI taxonomy): domain Eukaryota; kingdom Fungi; phylum Ascomycota; class Saccharomycetes; order Saccharomycetales; family Saccharomycetaceae; genus Grigorovia; species Grigorovia yakushimaensis. The sequence continues at coordinate 102,253 of PPOC02000475.1, read as the reverse complement.
CTGCAGCTAGAAATGCACCAGGTTCATTTGCTCTTTTCGGTGGTAATGCATTCGCTAAAGAATATATCTTGGGTTTAACTGATTATTCACAAGCTACTTGGTCACAAAATTTTATATCATCGATTGTAGGTGCATCAGCTTCATTAATTGTTAGTGCACCATTAGATGTGATTAAGACTAGAATTCAAAACAAAGATTTCAGTAGTGCTGAAAGTGGGTTTAAGATTGTTAAGAACACTTTAAAGAATGAAGGTATTACTGCATTCTTCAAAGGTTTAACACCAAAACTATTAACTACTGGTCCAAAATTAGTTTTCTCATTTGCCCTTGCTCAATCATTGATTCCTAAATTTGACAACCTTTTAAAGAAGGATTGAGTTAGGTAGAAGCGAGCAATTTTTGATAGATTAACATGGACAATACAGATTATTTTTATAATTTATGTCCATACTTAGATACATGTATTGATATATTTGTTGTATATAATAGTAATAACAAAAGTAATAACAGTAAATACAGATGCACAAAATTACTATTTGTTGGTATCTTGTCTGTTCAAAAGAAAGTATTATGTGTCCAATATGGTAAAATATTGTGTTTTATGACTAATCAAGACTAAAGCAGTTTCCAAATATTTACCAAGAAGGTGAAAAAAAACCAACCAGTTGACCACCAACGTGAACTAAAGAATATATGAAACACATTTACTATTATAATTTCGCTGAAGGTGATATATGTTCGTGTATACTGGCTCTGGATACAGAATACAGAGTTGTATTTGCACAGCTAGGCAACGATTTGAACAGAATGCTACAAAGTGCTAAAATTGAATTTCATAAGAAAGGTTACAAATTACAGTATAACAAGGACGAGAAGGTGTTACAAACACTGCAGGAATATGGAAAATTACTGGATAGTAGTTATCATAAGGACAGTACAGAAAAAGAAGATGGTTCTGATCCATTAAACTTGCCAATTGATTACATATTTGGTACGCCGTTACAAAGAGAAGTGTGGGAACAACTGAGATTAATACCATGTGGTGAAACTATCACTTACACGGAGCTAGCACATAGAGTAGGTAGACCCGCTGCAGTGAGACCCGTTGCATCTGCGTGTAACGCTAATAATATCGCCATTTTAGTACCATGTCATCGAGTGGTGGGTAAAGATGGTCATTTGACTGGGTTTAAGAATGGGTTAGAGATCAAAAGGAAGTTAATTACCAGTGAGAATATATAATGTTTTTTTGGGGGTAGTTGTCAAAATATATATAGATTCAAATATCAATATATTATGTTTATGGTTAAGATAAAATGGGGCTGCTTATCTTTCTATGTTTTGTAAAACGTTGACCAAATGTGTTGATTCGTGAGTCAATACATTAAGCAAGTCTCTAGAGTTCCTCTCCAAGAGATTAACTAATTGTTCTTGCAGTTGTGATTTATCATGTAGTTTACTGAACTCTGCTAATTGATCCACATTCATTACTTGTGATTCAACGAGACCACCCAGTAGAATCAGGCTACTATTACCCTTCTTTAATTGTCTTATAGCTTGTCCCAATTTCTTAGGTTCTGCCATTGGGAAAGCTACCATTGCTGTAGGGCCAGCCAACAAGGGCAAAAGTGGATGACTGCGATGAATTTTGTCATTCTCCTTTATTGGAGCACAAATATCAGATTTTAATGAATTTTGGCACCATATCTTGAACAAACCTGTCCTCAAATATATTATTTTACCACCAATCTTACTAATATTGTTTCTCATTAAACTATCTTCAGCTTGCAAAAGGTTATTGTAATGTGCAAACAAAACCATTTTGTGTTGATTCATTATAGTAGCATAGCTATCTAGTAACCACGTCTTTCTAGAGAGTAAAGGTTTCACAGTAATACGTGACACGGTATTCTTAGCGGTGCTGATAACATGTTGATACACCATTGTGCAGATTAACGTACGAATTCGGAACAAATCTTGCAATGATGCAGTGGGAATTCATCGATTTCAAATTTAATTTATTTAAAATTAATTAAAAATTCATAAAACTCTTCGCCAAGAGCAAACAGCCAGCGATGAGTGCACGTTACAACAGTCACATTAATCAGCATCCATTTGCACAAGCCATAACTACACAACGTAATGATGTGGTCACTAATGATGAAATATCCAATAACGATCAAATAATAGGAGAAACAACTAAGGATATGCAATCTTTACAATTAAATGATTTCAATAACGATGCTTTACAATTTAGACAAGTTTATGAACAAACTATCAATGATGCTAGTAAATTTACACCACATATACAATTAAAATGGTGTGAAACATTATTAGAGTTTGCATTTAATCCAAATTATATTATACAATATACTGTTAATGCTGAAAGATTAAATAGACCATTAAATGATATAGAAATGATTAAGAATCAAAAAATCATGGTTACACATGCCTTGAAAGTGTTGAACAAGTTAACTAATTTACAATATAATAAGGCATTTTATTTACTTGGTTCATTATATTCACATAAAGTTACTCACTTTAAATTGATTAATTATGAATTTATTGAAAAGAATGATTCAATAGCATTGAAAAATTATCAAATTGGTGCAGAATTAGGTGATATGGATTGTTGTTATCGTGTCGGTATAAGTTTTGAATATATGAAAGGTACTGATTTAAATTTAAACATACATGATTGTTTATTAAATGCAATTAAATTTTATCAAATGGGTGCTGAATTAGGTAATGTAGATTGTATGTTCCGATTAGGTAATCTATTAGTAGAATGCCCCAAGGATACAAGTTTACGTAATTTAAATACAGGTATATTTTGGTATCAAGAAGCCTCTAGATTAGGTAATAATCATGCTTGTTTTGCTCTAGGCCAAATTTATGAATTTAATAATCTTAATGAATCATTACAGGATGCCTTATTAATTAATGATAAGATAATGGTACCTGATTATGAAAAGTCATTAAAATATTATTATAATTGTGCCACTAAATTTAATTATTCCATTGCACAATGGAGAATTGGTCATTGTTATGAATTTGGTGAAATGGGGTTACCAGTAAATGGTATGAAAGCCATGGCATGGTATTATCAATCAAGTTTAATGGATGGTAAAAGATCAATTAATGCAATGGGCATGCTTGGTATTGCCGGATTTTATTTTACTGGTATACGTAATATATTAAACAGTAATTATCAAGAAAGTTTTAAATGGTTATTGAAGGCAAATGAAGTATCGAGAGGTAAGATACCACGTATTGATTTTGCGCTGGGGAAATATTATGAAATGGGTATTGGTTGCCCCATTGATATAAATAGATCACAGTTTCATTATGAAAGGGCTGCTAAAAACGGTTTATTTAAAGATTAGCCTTAGTCGCTTATCAAATAATGAACATCAAATTCAACAGAAAGCCAAAACTTTGCTGCCTGATTGACTATTTGCAATATCTTCTTTTGTGCATAAGAACTTGAAAAGAAAGAGAAGGAGAAAGAGAAAAAGAGAGACAAAGAGACAAAGAGACAAAGAAAGTAAATTTGTGAATGACAAAAAGATTGATCATTTGGAAAGATAATGCATGGAATGAGTGAGTGATTACCGCAATTCATATTGACAGAGTTCTCGGAGATAATGCATGGCATATCTTTGGTGTCAAACATATGGAAAACTGAAACATATAAAGATAACACATACCGACCATTGACACGCGATAATATATGATATGCATATGTATGACTACACATGTGTGTGTGTGTGTGTGTGTGTATGTGTGCTGACAGTACGCATTGTAACAATATATAATACTATATATCACATACTAATAACACGGTGATGATAATGTAATTTTATGTAACACATACCTAATCATGCTTTGATAAGCACAATAGCAACCTCATGATGACTACGTAAGCAGATCACGCACGAACGTGAGTGGTGGACCCTGATAACATACCCACTCTTAGCATACAGTGCAGTTTGCTCTATATGAGACACATTCTGTGTGGCCTCAACACTCTGCGCAGTGCAACACACAGCAAAGTCGGCCGCATTCTCATATTTCACACATTAATTTGAATTGCTCGTTCATTTTTTTACGATGAGCAAAACTTATTTAAACTCGAATGCTTCACTCTGGGCAAACACCACACACAAAGGCCAACCACACTACCATGACTCAACAGAAGATAGTGATCGGTGGTCGTAGATCTCAATTGGCTGTCGTACAAAGTGAAACAGTGAAAAGATTAATCGAAACTAAATTTTGTAATCAGTATTACTGTAACATCGTCAGTCAACAAACTCTGGGCGATCAAGTACAGGAGAAAGCTTTGTATTCATTCGGGGGTAAAGCATTATGGACTAAAGAGCTGGAGGATTTATTGTATTCTAACGATCCTGAACTAAGATTAGATATGATTGTACATTCTTTGAAAGATATGCCCACTCTTTTAGAAGACGGTTTTGAATTGGGTGGTATCACTGAAAGGGTAGACCCATCAGATTGTTGTGTCATGCCCCTAGGCTCAGCTTATAAATCAATTAAAGAACTACCAGCAGGATCTATTGTAGGTACTTCATCTGTGAGGAGATCTGCTCAATTGAAAAGACATTTCCCACATTTAAAATATAAAAGTATTCGTGGTAATATTAATACTAGATTGGCTAAATTAGATGATCCAAATGGTGAATTCGCTTGTATTATTTTAGCTACAGCTGGTTTAGTTAGAGTTAATTTACAACATAGAATTACTGAAAGATTTGACTCCGATATTATGTATCATGCTGTGGGGCAAGGTGCCCTAGGTATTGAAATTAAACTAAATGATTACAAGATACGTGATATATTAGCAGAAATTTCACATTTGCCCACTTTCGTTTCTTGTTTAGCGGAAAGATCTTTGATGAGAACTTTAGAAGGTGGTTGTTCTGTACCCATTGGTGTCAATTCACATTATGATACCGAAACTCAAATCTTACATATGAAAGGTATCGTTATTAGCGTGGAAGGTGATGAATTTGTTGAAGATGAAATCACTTATAAAATTAACGATATTAGAATCGATTCTATAAACTGTGGTAAAAAATTAGCTGATATGATGATTGAAAATGGTGCTAAAAAAATTTTAGATAAAATTAATTTAAACAAAATAGATCAATAATTATAAATAATAATAGTTTAATCTACCACCATTCACGTACGTCCTATCAAATTGTTGGAAAATAAAACAGAAACAAAATAAATCAGAATAGAATAAATCAGAATAGAATAAATCAGAAAATCATATTCTTCAAATCTTTAATTCTTCAAACTTTCAAGAATGTTACTTTGTAAATACGACAAAAGACAACAACTTTTTTTTAAATCCTTAAGTATCCATTGGGGGAAAAAAAATTAATAATAAGATTCCACTTTATCTCATCCACTAATTTTATTATTAAAATTGTATTATATTGTTTTTTTCAACTATCATTTAAAATACCATCATTTTGTCATGATCATAACTTAATCAATTAATTAATTAATTATATGTTTACTTTGGTCACTGTAATATTTTTTTCATTGTCACCTATTTCTTTGCCTTCTCATATGCACTTTAGAGGATATAATTTATTAACTAATTGTACTTTTGACATACATACCCGTATGCACTTTACATGTATATACTCATTATATATATTTATTACTTATTATTTATTTATTTATTTATTTATTTATTTATTTATTTATTTATTTATTTATTTATTTATTTATTTTATAATTGACTTTTACAAAATTTACCATCTTAGTCATCAATTTATGTGTTGTTAATTATTTATTTTTTGATGTGTTTTTTATATAAATATAATTTATTATACAACTTTTCTATTTGGATTCCATCTCTGGGAACTGTTTAATGACATGATTTGTAGCCCAATCTTCCCAGAGGATTCTTAATCTCGCGGCACCAACAAATTTCTTATTTGCTACACTGGATGTCAACGTATTACCAACTAATTGCAACAATTTATCACTTTGATTACCAAAAGTTTTAATAAATTGATATGCACTTGCATCCCATAAGGCACCTAAGATAACAAAATGTGTATTCGTTAATGTTTCTGTAGGTAAATTACAAATACGTGCCATTACTCTCCATAATGCAATAATATTCCAGTTTTCATCTAATTGTGATGGTGATCTTGTTATTACAGCATAAAATGTCATTATACCCGACATTCTTTCATCATAAGTTATATCATCTTCCCATTTATCATCAAGTTTCCTTTTCCAACCCATCTTTAAACGCCCTTCTTCAGTATCAATGGGACAATTATAACCAATAACATAGGGACATTTCTTAACAAAACGTGCCATTAATAAATCAGATAATTCAGGAAATTGTTCTAATAAGAAAATAGCTAATTTAGCTAATGGTACAGAATTTTCTGGTTTAACACCAATTTCTGTCTCAGCTTGATGAACCATTGCCTTTGCTATAAAATTAAGTGTCCATTGATAAGATAATGTTGCAGCCTGTGTTTGTTTCACTAATTGATATAATTCTGTTTGAATATTATTTAATTGTTCTATGGAATGTGTTAATTGACCAAACTTTGGATTAATCTTACGCTTATTTTTACCTAAATTATTTTTAATTATTTTATCACCATCTTTCACTGGTATAACAATTTTTTCTTTAATCCATTTAATTTTGGTCTTGTATTTTTGAAAATCTTGTTCAATTTTATTAAAATTGGTCATATATCTCTCTTGAGCAGCCTTTCTCTCTTGTTCAACTTGTTCCTCTTGTTCCTTCTTTTTAAGAGCTTCTGCATCATTTTGTTTCTTTATTTCAAGCTCTTGCTTTTCTTTCAATTCAATTTCTTTTTGTTTCTTCAAAGCTTCTTGTTTTTGACGTTGTAATTTCTTTTCTTCTTCAATTCTTAATCTTTCCTTCTCTTTTGCTTCTGCTAATTTTCTTTGCCTTTCAGCTTCTTCAATTTCTCTCTTATGTTGTTTTATCTTGGCAATTTGTAAATTATTTCTTTGTTGAAGTTTATTTATCTCTGTCTTGAAACAATTTTGCATTAAATTAATTAAATTATCAACAGATTGACTATCACTAAATTTAGATACATCCTGTGTTAATGATAATGCATTAATTTTATCTTGTTGCTTTCTGGGTGGTTTAGTATGATTGAGTGAATGGAAAGTTAAAGTATCGGTACCAAATGATAATTTTGAATCAATATCTAAATTTTGAATCCATGGTTCCACTGTACTCTCTATGGGTGTTGGTGCTACCAAGACAGAATCATCAGTATTCTCTAAACTGTCCAAGTATTCATATAATTGGAATCTCATCGATAATTTAAATCCAACTTTGCAATGCAAAGCAATGAAAATTTGAATTTAATTTAAAATTTGATTTAATTTCGAATTTGGAAATAACGAAAATATTGAAATCTCAGCGGTTAATTTGAACTTTATAAGTGGCTAATTATGAGTTGGAGAGATAGATTTGCAAGGAGACAAGTTAGTGATGACGAAATTACAGAAAAAAATATGAATAATGGTACTACTTCTTACAATATTTGGTATAATAAATCAATTAATTCTGATTCAGATATGCAATCTAGTGGTAGATTTGTCAATAAATTTAAACTAGATGTGAAGCGAGATTCTGGCAAGACGGTTGCAGATTCTAACTGTAATAAATTTTGTTTATTTTTCGCTCGTGGTTGTTGCCAAATGGGTAAAAATTGTACATTTTGGCATCATGTACCAGAATCAGATGAGTTGAAAGAATCGGCTAATGTGGATTGTTTTGGTCGTGAAAAATATAATACGTATAGGGATGATATGAGTGGTGTTGGATCCATGCATGCGAGAAATGATACTCTTTATATAGGTGGTATTACACAGGCATTAAATGATAAGATATTGAAACCTGTGCAGATTGAATCCAGATTGAAGTTTATGTTTAATGAGCTAGGTTTGCTGAGTAAATTAAGATACGTTGAGAATAAGAATTGTGCATTTGTTACGTTTAAGAGCGCAGTTAATGCAGAATTTGCTAAAGAAGTGATGAGCAACCAGACACTTCTCTTACCTAGGGATCCAGAATGGCCGAGAAGATTAGAGGGTAGTGGGCTACTGGTAAAATGGGCTAATGAAGATCCTGATAGGAATGCCAAGAGACAGAGAGAAAGGGATTCACAGTCGAGAAATTTGCAATTGATGGAACAAATATTGAAACAAAATGAGATTGAAAGTGAGACAGAAGGTGTGACTAATACTAAGACTAGGAAACAGCTTGACCAAAAACCTTTGATCTCACGAACTAGCAGAGGTAAGATAAACAAATTGCAAACGAAGTTCAACAAAGAAAGGAAACCTGGTGCGAAAGATTTGAAATTGGGTGAGATAGCCTCCACGGTAGCTCCAGAAAGCAAAGCTGCTGTGCCTCTGGTGAATTATTCAGACTCTTCAGACGAGGAGTAGCTACTACTGAGGGAGTAAAGAGTAGAGTAGACCACAGCACAGCACAGAGAGAACACCACAGAAGAAAGAATGAAAGAAAACGCCAAAGAAACTCATCGATTTTGCGAATCACAAAAAACGAAATTCAAATTCAAATTTTGTTGATAGAAGAACAACAAAATGAACTTCTTCAACATGTTCAATCAACAGACACAGGGCGCCCAGCAAGATGGTTTTGGTGAATTGCTGGACGAGGACAAAGGTATTAACCAGGGCACGTCTTTGTTGGTGGGCGATAACTCTCTTTCATCGAATAATTCTAACCAAAACAATTTAACAAACAACCCAAACAACAACCCAAATAATGACAACAATATGACCACCAACCCAAACAACTCCCTCTCACCACAAGCTATCATGATGAAAAATGCTATGTTTGATGCTAATCAATTGTCTGCACAGCAAATGAATACACAGGTTAGTGTTAACAGTATGAATAGTGCTAATAACGGTAATTTGAGTGACAATAACATGACACCAGCTACACCACAACAAATATTAATGTTAAATAATAATAATATGCCAAATAATGTTTCTAATGGAAGTCATAATAGTAGTAACAATCATTTGAATTTCAACATTAACCAAATTAATTCACCAAATTCAATGAATGAATTTATCAAAAACAATAAAAATTCAACTACTAACAATAACAATAACAATAACAGTAACAATAATAGTAATAGTAATAGTAATATAAATACCAGAATGACTCCAAATAATACAAATGTTAGTTTAAATACTTCTAACATAAACACACATATTAGTAATAATAGTAATAACAATAACAATACCAATATTAATACTAATACTAATAATACTAGTACTACTACTACTAATACTACTACTAATACTAACACTAACAATAATAATAATAATGATAATAATAATAATAATGATATGAAAAATGCTAATATAATTAAACAACAAAGGTTACATCAATTAAAATTATTACAACAACAACAGCAACAAAGACAACAAATGTTAGCTGCAGTACAAGCCAAAAAAGCTTCTAATCAATCTTCAAATAATAATTCTAATATTATTAATAATAGTAATAGTCCCAATACTAACTCAAATAATTCTTCAACTAACAATCCAATAAATGATTATATTAATTCAACGAGATTCCAAACAATTCAACAACAACAGAAAACAATTTTACAAAATTTAAATCCGCAATTACAGCAAAGAATTCAAAATGAATTAAGTAATAAACAATATGAATTATTTATGAAATCTCTAATTGAAAATTGTAAGAGGATTAATATGCCGTTACAAGCAATTCCTGAAATTAATAACAGGAAAGTTAATCTATTTTTCTTATTTATTATAACACAAAGATTAGGTGGTGGTGAACAAGTTATTAATAGACAATTATGGCCACAAATTGCTAATAAATTACAAATTAATGACCCAAGACAATTAGAATTAATCTATATTAAGTTATTATTACCATATGAAAAATACATGACTTCAGTTGATGGTGTAAAGGAAACGCAAGGTAAAAAAATTTTCTTACAACAGTTTATTCAGGAATCTTTGAAGAAAATTCAAATAGAACAACAACAAAATCAACAAAATCAACAAAATCAACAGCAACAACAGCAACAACAACAGAAACAAAATCAACAAAATCAAACAATACCTACACAAGAACAATATACTAATAACAGTAATAATAATAATAATAATAATAATAATAATAATAATAATATAATTAATCCAAATGGTAATACTAATGTTTCAATGCCAAAAAATCAATCACCAAATAATTTGAATAATACAATTAACAATATGAATATTACCAACAATACTATTCATAACACAAATATCAATGGCATTAATACTAATAATAATAACACAAATATCAATGGCATTAATACTAATAATAACAACATAAATAACAATGCTATGAATTTACAAAAAGATATTAACACACCAAATACAATAATCAACAATAAAAATTCAAATATTAAAAATGCTGTAAAGAAACCAAGGAAACCAAGAGTGAAAAAGAAAACGAAGAAAGAATTAGATTTAGAAAGAAAATTGAGAGAAGAACAAGAATTTCAACAGAAAAAAATTTTAGAAACACAACAAAAGCAACAAAAGATAATTTTAGAACAAAAAATTAAGAAACGTTATGAACAAGAATTATCAAAATTACCTAAAGTTTATAATAGATTAAATGCAAGAAATTACAAACCATTACAAAGAGAAATTGAAAATATTACTGGTTATGATATAAATAACATTTCACAAATTGGTGAGAAAATTGATTCGAATAGACCAATTTTCCTTTTTACACCTGAATTAGGTACAATTAATTTACATGCCATTACAATGTCATTAAAATGTAAAAACTTAAGTGAATCAAATACTGCATTAAATACCTTATTAGTAGCAAGTGCTGATGCAAATTTAAAGATACCTTTAAATAATTCAATTGAATTATTAAATACCATTTGTCAATTGGGTATTGAATTATTAAATCAATTAAATCAGTTAGGTAATAATGACACCAAAAATAAACAAGAAATTGACAATGAAGTGAAAGAATTAAGATTAAATCAAATTAATTTTACTAAAAATTATTTGGATGAATTTAACGTTGATGAAATTTTAAATAATAGAACAACATCTTTTTCAAAGACTACTAAATTAATAGATAACATTTTTGATCAGTTTACTAAAGGTAAAGGCAACGATAATAATAATAAAGAAAATTTAATTAAAATCAATGTTGATTCATTAAATGGTGCTGACATAAATCAATTTAGTTTAGATGATAATATTTTGATAATTGAAGATATGAATAATATGGATGAACTGGATAACAATGAATCATTACAATTACAAAAACAAGAATTAAACCACTGGTCTAAATTACCAAGGCCATTGAAATATCAAATGGATATAGATAATATTTCTTTACAAACACCAAGTTATATTGAGATTTTGAAAAAAATTAAGAATGAAATAGATACACCATTTAGTAAAGTAAACTTAAGAGGTGCTGAAAATTCAAAAATTTTAATCCTTGATCAGTTATCTACAATTTCAATGATTTTAAGAAATTTTTCATTTTCAAATATTAATTCAAAGATAATGGCAAAAAGTCATTTCTTAAAAAGATTTTTTTCAGATTTAATGTGGTTACTTTTTACTAATAATGAAAAAATTATCTTTACCAGAAAATTATTAAATTTTAAGAAAGATATCGTGATTACTTTAACAAACTTATCTCATTATTTCAAAATTGAATCATACACTTTCGCATTTTTACTTCTCTTATTAATATTAAGCTTCGGTAATGCGAATAGGAAGGCTTCCAATAACGATATAGAAAATAATGATAATGAGTATTTAAAGGGATTCCCCTTTGCTGAATTTGATTTAAAGTGGGGATCTTATCATACTTTTGGTGTTGATATTTTAGCTAAATTATTATCCATTGAGCAACCAAATAAAAATTTAATTAGATCAATACTTTTAAATGATTTTGAAAAAGATTCAAATATGGATGAAGATATAATTATTGTTCAAAAATTAATTTCAAAATATAATGTGGAAAATAGTAAGAATGGAAAATATAGTTTGAAAATGTTATACGATTTAGTATCATTTTTATTCTCTGTTATACCATTTAGACAAATTACTGCGGAACCAAATTTCTTGGATAAATTTGCACCAGTAATTTTACAAACTATAACTGCATTACATCAAATTTTAAATTTCATACCATCGGATTCTGATAATAATTTAACATTAATTTGTTTACAGAATTTTGAACATATAGGTTTGAATTTAAGAAGATTGTACGAATTATATCAAAATTTATTACAGAGTAAAAATAAAAACTTACCATTGTCTAAATTGATTACTTGTAACACGGTAAGATTATTAAGGTTATGGATTAGCAAAAGTGCAATAGATAAAAAGTCATGTAAGGCAATCACTGAATTACCTAACTTATTACCAAGCGAAACTGATTTTATTAATGTTTTGACTAATACCACAATTGACGCTGAATTTGTGAAAGAGATGGAATCATTTTATAGAACTAGAAATGAAATTTTTAGCAAAATTTAAATCTTTTGTACATGAATAAATGCCTACATCTCCCAAGAAATTCTAAATAAAAATAACCTTTTCGGTGTAGATATATATATATGTTCATTATGTATGTTTAGTAAAAAAACAAACTATATTCGTTATTTATTATTACTTAAAAGTTTTATTCTTCATTATTTTCCTCTTCTTCACGACGTAAATAATCATATATTCTAGTCCCAAGAATATTATCACCAGTTATATCAATTAAATTTTGTAATGTCATTTTTTTCAATTTATTGAAGGATTTGATTCTTTTTCTTATATTGAAATAATCGATTTTTGACAACCCAGGTATTTTTAATAGTTCACTAAACTTTTCCACATTAATCTCTTGTGCAGAAATTTTATTAATATCTTTATTCGCATTTTTTCTTGTATTTGCACCTAAATTAATTGCCATCATAGGATCAGGTTGCTCTCTACCCAGTTTCAAATCTAGCATAATATTCACTGTTTGCAATGGTGATGATGACCATATAATTCTTAATGCGGGGAAATTCATCACTAATTTGGCTAATTTGGCTTGTATTTCGAATTGTGCTAATTTACTTGAAATAGGGTGTGATGTAGATAAATTGGAGCTTCTATATGTACGTCTTTCACTAAATGGTTCCAAGGAAAACGATTGATTCTCTTCAAATTCAATTAATAATATAGAATATTTATAAAATTTTGTCATCTTACGACATTGACTATTCAATCTATTATTTTGTAACGAACCTATCAAATCTGCAACAGATTTTCTTTCAATACATATATCGGGACTTATGATATAATCGCCGATATTTAACATACATGGTATCACTCTGACACCATATCTGAATAATAAACCGGGCAACGATGCATTAAATTCACGAGTATCTACAATGACGACATCCTGCGTAAAATTTTGGAAAGCTGCTTGCCCACCAGCTAGTCTGGTATTCTTCCTATTTAATTTGTTTAATTTCATTTCACGTTCAGTTAAATTCTTAAAATGAGATAAATCTTCAGTAGTCTCGAAATGATGCGATAACTGTGCATTTTCTTTAATTAATTTGGTAAACGAGTCCTTTTCTCTCTTTATACTAGTTAAGTGTTTCTGTTCTTCAACACTTTCACCATAATACATAAAAAATATTTTTGGTGTATACCCACTGAAAGTGGCTCTATACAGTTCTACTCTTCTTATGAAAGGAAGATCAGGTTCAAACATTATAATATGCGAAGGCATAATTTCTTGTAATAGTGAAGTATCATCAATATTATTAAAAGTATCGATTATAATTTCATCGTTTCTATTAATTACTCGAAATTTGTTCTTTCTCTCATTTTTGGCCTTTTCGATCAAATGCTTATAAAGATCTTCGTTAATGATATGTTCCTTCTTAGGTTCAACTATTTCAAGGTCATTATCCAGTTCATCACCTTCGGAACCGTATTGTAAAAATTCTATGTCGGAATCTTCAAGATCTTCTTCATTTTCTTGTTCATCAGTTTCATGGTTTGATAATTCTTGATTGAAGTTGGATGATTCAATTATACTATCAATTTCAGCACCAGCGCCTGAGCTTCTTATTTTTTCCACTGTAGCGACTGCGGCGGCACCCCTGGTTCTTCTTCTCTTTGAATTAGTTTGTTCCTTAGCAAACGTTACACTAACATTTAAAGTTGGAGCAGTTTCCGCCACTTCTTTATTTTTCACTTCATTAATTAAATTTTTACGTTCTTGTGCCCGCTCTTTGTACATTTGTAATTTTCTCAATAACATTCTTCGTATACCATTTTTCTTCTTAGCTGATTTTATAACCTGTGTTAATTGATATGCTGTAGCGTTATCTGAGCAAACAACTAAAATGGGACCAAATGATGGTTTTAGTAATTTTTCATGTGAAATATCATCTATTATATGAATTAGTTGATCCCATTTAGGCTGCTCTTCTAAATAATAATCGTCCTTGTAGTATATTCTTTTTCTAGCGTATGATATTACTAATTGTGATTCATCTAACATCAGCCATGGTGATTCTGAATGGTGTTTACTAACTGAGGGTTTGTTTGCTTCAAGACTTATTTGAACCTCTTCATAGAAATCGACGGCATCGGACACAATCAATAATTCCAATAATTGCTTCAAAAATCTGATATCTTTCACTAATTGTTTAGATTCGAATGAAATTCTATGCCAATTAGGTATCATTACCGAATCAATGGACTTTAAAAAATTACTAAAACCATCTAAGGCATTGTCAATATTCCACCATTCAAGTGCTAGTTCTGGATTTTTCCTATTCAATTCGGCTATACATTTTTTCAAACATTCAATTAACCCAAATTGAATTTGTAACATAGAATTAGTCAATTGAATTTTAACCTCTATTACATTATTTGTATTAGTGGCCTTATTTAAACATTTTGAAATTTCCATTCTAAAACGAGGCCATAATAAGACTCTTTTAAATCTTAAATCTTTCATCCTTCTCAATAACGGTGAAAATTCCATGGTAAAATTTTCTGGTGATTCAGAAAACCCTTTAATGAACCCCCATTTGTTTTGAGATCTGTAAATTTCAGTGATAAATGATTCATTTGAATAATTTCTTAAAGTTTCAACGTTTAATATAACTAACCCTGTGATTCTGTTTGGGTGAACTACACCAGATAATAAATCTACTATAAAAATCCTTGAAGTGACACTAACTATACCACCTTTCAGATATAGCTGTCTCCTTTGCTCTACAGATAACGAATCTGCTGTCAAAACATTAAATGTTCTCATATTTATATCTTCATTATCCAAATCGATATTCCTGTTATGTAAGTTATTGTTGTTATGAGTTTCATTAATTTCTTCATTATCATCTGTCATATGAGCGTCCAACCAAAACAATTCTTGTAATTCTTCACCAATTTGTTGATTATCCGTCGCTGATGCATTCAATACAATAACCAAAGCTCTTTTCAGTACACCATTAATCTTGGTTGGTGTCCCCAAAATGTGTAACATATTCGCTACAATATTAGACATTCCTAAGCCCTTACCCATAATTATAAATGGATCATCAGTGATTAGTAAACTTTGGATCATATCATACTGGAAAGGCAACGCTAGGGTTAATTGGACATTTACTGGTCTAATATCTTTCAAATCTGGTTTTTGATCATTACCTGAATCCACCTCATTTGGAATTAACGGATAAAGTGGAACCTCATCCTCATCACTATAATCAAGTAAGTTCAAGTCCTGATCTTCATCGGGAGGTTTACTCTGATCTATCTCTATGACTAACGGTGGTTCGTCGACGTCCATGGGATGAGCCAATGCCCCTAATCCATTCTCTTCCGTAAGATTAATCGCAGGTCTGGCATCCTGTTGGTCCAATTGTTGTTGTAATTCTTCTATATCAGAATCAGAATCCTCTACAAACAGTCTCTGTAACATATAGTGGCTACTTGTGGCTGTTAGTGTTTCTTTTTGCTCACTGCAAAGCCTTACTTGGCATTTCAAAAGCGTCCCAAAATATCCAATTTTGCGATGAGTTTAATTTTTTTTCAATTTTTTCAGTCGGAAGACAATTTTTATTGAAACTTCGAAAGAACTACTTTTAATTGTAGCTCTAAACCACAAAGACAGTTTTCGTCGTGCGCAGACAACTAAATTAGCGATGTCGATTAGATCATTTTATAATAACACTGAAAATACATCTATTTCGCTGGAATTTTTCCCACCAAAGACTGAATTGGGTAAAAATAACTTAATGGAACGTATTTCTAGACTAAACGTTCTGGATCCCATGTTTATCACAGTGACTTGGGGGGCTGGTGGTACCACGGCGGAAAAGACACTAGAGTTAGCCACTACACTTTCACAGAGGTATAATGTTCCTGTTTGTATGCATTTGACTTGTACTAATATGGATCCCAAGTTGATTGATGATGCATTAATTAGATGCCAAAAGGCAGGTATTCAAAATATTTTAGCCTTAAGAGGTGATCCACCAAATGAACTGAATGATGATGATGATGACGAAATGGAGGATGGTGACCACAATAATAATATAAATAACCATTATTCACATTTCCAATATGCCGTGGATTTGGTGCGTTATATCAAGAACAAGTACGGTAATACATTTTGTGTTGGTGTTGCAGGTTACCCAGAGGGTCATTATGATATTTCTGGTGAACATGAACAAGACCCAATTGAGGACCTAAAATATTTAAAGGAAAAAATTGATGCTGGTGCAGAATTTGTCATTACGCAATTATTTTATGATGTGGATAAGTTTTTAGTGTTCGAAAGGTTATTTCGCGAGAAAGTGTCGATGGATACCCCTTTGTTCCCTGGGTTGATGCCAATTAACTCTTATCCATTATTTAATAGAGCTGCACGTCTTTCACATGCTTCTATTCCAAAGGATATACTGAGTAGATTTCCTAAGGAAATACAATCAGATGATGATACAGTTAGAACCATTGGTATTCAAATTATATTAGAAATGATTAATAAGATATATAAAGAAACACAAGGTCGTGTTAAATGTTTCCATTTTTACACATTAAATTTAGAGAAGAGTATTGCACAATTAGTCACAGAATCAAGTTTATTGTCACATATAACCGAAGATTCGCAAAGTGAATATGATGAAGACTTCAGCAATAGTAATCACAAGACTAACAACTTAATAGGAATTACTAATAACAATAATGAAAATAAAATTATAGAGGATCATAAAGATATTACTATGAGAGTAGGTGATATTGCCATTG
This sequence comes from Grigorovia yakushimaensis, assembly GCA_003709265.2. Classification (NCBI taxonomy): domain Eukaryota; kingdom Fungi; phylum Ascomycota; class Saccharomycetes; order Saccharomycetales; family Saccharomycetaceae; genus Grigorovia; species Grigorovia yakushimaensis. The sequence goes on along the minus strand of PPOC02000475.1, from coordinate 84,844 downwards.
TGGATGATACTGACACATATATCCCTATTAAAGGGGATCAAAAGAAGAGAAGGAGAAGATCAAGTGTTCTATCAGCTGATTTAATATTTAATAAAGCTATTGTGGATAGAGAATCAAATGCAAATGATTCCAATGGTATATTACCAACCAAAAAATTTTTGTTATCAATTTCTCGTGGTTCAGGTAAATTAGGTCGTGATGCCACTTGGGATGAATTCACTAATGGTAGATTTGGTGATTCTAAATCACCAGCATATGGTGAAATTGATGGTTATGGTCCTACAATAAAAGTCAGTAAGAAAAAAGCAATAGAATTATGGGGTTCACCACAAACAGTTGCTGATTTGAAAACAATTTTCATTAAATATCTTGAAGGTTCAATTGATCAAATGCCTTGGAATGATCAAAGTCTTTCAAGTGAAACAGCATTTATTCAAGAAGAATTAATTCAATTAAACCAAATTGGTTATTTAACATTAGCATCACAACCTGCCACAAACTCTACACCAAGTTCAGATAAAATTTTTGGTTGGGGTCCAAGTAATGGTATAATATACCAAAAGGCATTTGTAGAGATGTTTATTTATAAACCACAATGGGAAAATGTTTTAAAACCAAAATTAGATCAATTTGATCGTCGTACAATAAGTTATTATATGGGTGATGCTAATGGTCATTTTGAGACTAATTTAGATGAAGGTTCATCGAATGTGGTCACCTGGGGTGTTTTTCCAAATAGTCCTATAATACAAACCACAAAGATTGAACAAGAGTCATTTAAAGCTTGGAGAGATGAGGCATTTTGTATATGGTCAGAGTGGGCTAAATTGTTCCCTAGAAATACACCAAGTAATACATTGTTAAAGTCTATATATTCCGATTATTGTATTGTTTCCGTTGTGCATCATGATTTTATACAATCAGATGAATTATGGGAAATACTCCTAGATTAAGTTGAGTGGAGTAAAAATTTACATAGAGAAAGGAAAACACATAAAGCGTAATATATTTGTAAGTATGTATGTACACGCCATTTGTATAAATAATTTTTAATTGCATTATTAGTATAACAATATAAGTATAACAATATAAGTATAATACAATAGGTTGGCCGTCCTGTGTTATAAAAACAAATATTGGCAAATACTGGCAAATATTAACAAGTAGCAACAATAGTAGCAACAATAGTGGCAGTTATGACAATACTAACAATAGGCACAATATGTAATAAAACATGTTACATTAATAGTATGTAATATTGGTGTGTCATACAATAACAGTGCAAAAAATAATATGACAAACAACGAAAAAGCAATTAAAATCAAAGGATGACAATGCTGTTTAAAATTTCAAGAATGTTTTCTCAAAATTAAAAAAATGCTACAAAACGGCACAAAACATTGTAATTTGCACAAATTTAAGTGGAAAAAACACTGAATTTTAAAATGAGATGATTTTAATCTCGAAAGAAAATCAAATTAAACGGAAATTGAAAAATTTTTCTTCAAATAAGGCAGCAAACTTTAATAATTAAACTTTCATTAATTACCGGACAAACAATAAAAAATCATGTGTTTAAAAAGTTTCGCACTAATTAAAGGACACGAAACGAGAGTAAACTAATTTTTCAACCCTTAACCAAATTTAGGCAACAAATATTACAATAGTATGTAATGTATCATTACTGTCTACAAAATTAAATCAATTTTACGTTTAAGTTTGTTTCTTTTGCCTTTATTAACTTCATGATCTCTATCCAACTTATATTTTAACAAATCCAACATCTTACAGTCTTTATCTTGGTTCCAATCCTTTATTAATCCACCTAAGAAAATAATTTGGTCCTTAGTGAACATAAATGTATTATCGTTAATAAAAATGGTGCCTTTCTTTAAAATAATTTTTGCACCTAAACTACAAGAATTCCAAGGTAAACTATCTTTATTAATCGCATTAAAAATATCACCATTCGTGCCTTGAATAGTTAATTTAAATGTAGATACACTATTGCCATTAAATTTGGATGCATAACCGGACATTTGATTTGTATTACCTGTGGATGAATACTCATTACTAGAACTAGAACTAGAACCATTAGCGATGTTGCTGTTAAAATCATCATTATCATTATCATCATCTACATTGATTTGTGAAATTAATTTAGGTCTAGTAGGTAACTTGGAATTTTTCAAGGTATCCATTCTAATTGATTTGGGATCAAATTTTATTTGTAAATTATCTAACTGTTGTTGTTTAGAGATTGACACATTTTCAATTATTAATATTTGAAAAATTAAGTCTCTATTGATTCTTACTAATTTACCACCTTGATAATCAATTTGGGACCAAGCTTGATTATTATATGCTAGGACAACTAATTGTTCTCTTGTTAATTGGTTATTAGATGATGACAATGTCGAATGAACTGCAGTGTCAGATCTAGGAATATTCAAGGAATGAGTTATATCATTAGATAAGATTTGTGCTAATGACATAATCCGATTAATTCAGTAAAATGAAAACTTTTAATTAAAAACATTTTTCTTTCTATTTATGAAGCTGACAAATCGAGTAAAAAATGAATTTTGAACCAAGAAAAAAATTGAGACATTATGAAATTTCAAAAACTTACGATTTTTTTTTTTTTTTTGATTGCTTTTGTTTAAAACTCTAAAATCAGCAATGACATCACAAACAATTCCAGGAACATTTTAGAGAAGTAACTGAGATTAATTAATCCGACGGAGTTTATCCGAGGCATTGTTAAAGAAAAAAAATCAAATAAGTATATTAATTGTATCAACTCGATGTAAAACAATACCAAAACACATTTAGGGAATTTTACAGGCACTGCACAATTGTAATTGGAAAAAAAAAAAAAAAAAAAAAAAAAAAAAA
>PPOC02000475.1:39602-81926 GCA_003709265.2 Grigorovia yakushimaensis | reverse complement strand
AAGCACAAAACAAAACAGTGAATAATTGTTTTTGGTGTTCGAGAACCTTACAGAATTTCCCCGGAAAAACAGTTGTTCCCTGACTTTCCCCAATTTTTACTCTTTTTAGAAGTGTCGGATTTTTCAACCAGAAAAACCGAATGAGAAAACGGAAACCGATTCTCTAATAAAACTCACTACAAACAAAATGCAAACAAACAAAAATGAGCAATGAAAACGAAAAAAAGGAATTCTTTATAGAAATGAAAAATGAGTAAATTGCTTTTCCGGTTCTACTTAGTAAACAGATTCGGAAAAATTGTTTCTTATTGTTTAAAAGTTTATTTTTCAATTTGCTTTTTAATCGGAGAATTGAAGTTGTCGGGTTTGTCGAACTCGCCAAATAACTTGCCAACATTGAAATATATAAAGCAAAAGTTGTTGCAAACATTTTAAGATTTGGTATCATATATTGTTTCCACTAATTCTTTGCAATAAATGAAACAAACATTTCCTTATTCTATATTATATTTATATTGTCTTTTTGATTAACTGATAATTTATACTATTTTATATTCATTTTTCCCTCTCTCATTTATTCCATTCCATATTATCCTATTCCTTTTAACCTTCATAAAAAATTACACTCAGTAATAAAAACAAAACCTTAATAATAACTAATATCAACGAAAAAAAAGCAAAATAATAGTTAATAAATAAAATAATCTAACAATGTTCACTGGTTGTCATATTAACAATTTTAAAATTATAAGGAAAATTGGTTCTGGTGCCTATGGTCTTGTTTTCCAAGTGGAAGATATTTTCACAGGTTATCATTATGCCATTAAGATTATCTTAAAAAATAGTAATTTAACTAATTTCAAACTACCTAAGGGTATCAAAAAGATTGATTTTTTACAACAACAATTATTTTATTTTTTTGCTAAGTCAAATAATAATTTAACATTACCAAGTGTTGATTTACAATCAATTATTGAAATGACACCAGATCAGATTGAATTTTTACCACATTATAATGAATTACATTTACATTTAAATGTTATGCAACATGATAATGTTGTTACAATTCATCAAGTTCTAGAATCACAATTAGCTACAATGATTGTTATGGATTATTATCCAAGAGATCTTTTCACTTCTATTGTAGATCATTTACATTTTGTTAATGATCCATTGTTAATTAAGAAAATTGTTTTTCAATTATGTTCTGTTTTACAATATTGTAATGATAATAATGTATATCATTGTGATTTGAAACCAGAAAATATTCTCTTGGATGATAATGATAACGTTATGCTTTGTGATTTTGGTTTGGCTACTATGCAAAAATTTTTAATGCCCAATATTTGTATTGGTAGTTCATATTATATGGCACCAGAAAGAATTGCACAATTTATTGATACCAACAAAAATGTTAAAAATGTTTATCCAACAGTGATGGGTGATATTTGGTCATTAGGTATTTTAATTATTAATTTAACTTGTACCAGAAATCCTTGGTCCAAGGCATCAATATTAGACGACAGAGCATTCGCTCATTTTAATAAAAACAGTTCCATACTTTTAAGAATATTACCAATTTCACAAGATTTATTTCAATTATTAGATCAAATTTTAAGAATTAATCCATTGGAAAGAATTAATTATACTTCCATTTGTGAACAATTTTTAAATTTGCAATCATTTACTAAAGATGGCCCATTAGCCAATTTCCATGACAATATTAGCTTCAATAACATTAATATTACTAATAATGGTTGCACAAATGAATCTATTACATATCCATCTTCCAATGTTACATCACCATACGATAAAGAAAGTGAAACTTCATCATTAATTGAACAACAAAGTAACTATTCATTTTCATCAGATGGTGAAGATGATATTGGTTATGAAAAGGGTACTAAAATATTCTTGAACGAATTACAAGATAGTAATCATAATAATATTAATAATAATAACGAACAAAATTGGGACTGGAAAAAGAAAATTTGTTTGGAAGAATCAACATTCTAAATTCTGTCGGCAATTTCTCATTCTCTTATTTTTATAAAACAAATATTTATATATTCTTATTTATTTCATTAGTTATTTAATCCTTAAACATAATTACACTCACACCAAACACTTTTCTCTTTCCTTTAGTTTTTGCAACCTACAGTGTGTTTTTTTCTCATTAAATTCGTTTCAATTTCTTGTTGTTCTTCACAGGATTTGCTTAAAATCACTTTTGATTTTCAACAATTGGAGTGAATCCCTTATTTCCTTGAATCGTTTATCTCTGAGGATCTATCGATGGTTTACGGTCTAAACTCAGTTCGATGGAAAGATTCCAAAGTTTTCTTTCAATGCTTTTGAAAATCATTTCATACTTTCAGAATTTTCCCAAAAAAGTTCTTGGTTTTAATAATGAACTAAGTCAGTTTTTAAAGTATTTGTTTGTTGCTATGTTTGTTCTTGTATTTACTTACAGAGCAATCGTTTTATAAACGTTTGCCATTTTTTATTATTTACATGCAGTTGTATTTACTTTTCATGGATTTACACATAGATAGATAGTTTACTTATAAATAGATAGATATTTAGTAATGCATCCAACAGGATGACAATGTACTAATGGGTGTGAATAATGTTTTAACATCTTTCAAGTACAATTGATGAAGCACCACCGCCACCATTACAGATAGCAGCAACACCAATTTTACCATTTTCTTGATTTAATACAGAAATTAATGTAGTGACAATTCTTGCACCAGAACAACCTAATGGATGACCAAGTGCCACAGCACCACCATAAACGTTAACTTTATCCATTGGAATATTTAAATTTTGTGAATTGGCAATACCAACAACAGAGAATGCTTCATTAAATTCGAAAAAGTCAATATCACTTATATTTTCAATACCAGAGTGTTTTAATGCCTTTGGTACAGCTAATGTTGGTGCCCAAGTAAAATCACTTGGATGATGTGCAGCTTCACCCCAACCTCTAATGACAGCAATTGGTTTTAAATCTAATTCTTTTAATTTTTTTTCACTAACAAGAATTAATGCACTTGCACCGTCATTTAATGGTGATGAATTTGGAGCTGTTAAAGTACCATTCTCTTTTTGGAAAACTGTTCTTGCAGTTTTCAATTTTTCAATATTCAATCTTTCTGGTTCTTCATCTTTATTAACAATAATATCTTTCTTACCACGAGTACCCTTAATTGTGACTGGTACAAGTTCTGCCTCAAATTTACCATTTACTTGTGCTTCTTTGGCCTTCTGATATGAAGTAATAGCAAATTCATCTTGTTGATCACGATTAATGTCATGATCTTTGGCACACTTTTCACCATGAACGCCCATATGTAAATTATCATAAGCATCAACAAGACCATCTTTTTGTAATCCATCAACCATAACAGCTTCACCAAATCTTGCGCCATTTCTTGCTGAAGGAATATAATATGGAACATTAGACATTGATTCACAACCACCACTAATGACGACATCAGCTGAACCACAAAGGATTGATTGTGCACCTAAGATAATTGCCTTCATACCAGAAGCACAAACCTTATTTACTGTAACATCAACAATACCATGACTTAATCCAGCATTTAATGCCACTTGTCTTGCTGGAGCTTGACCTAAATTAGCTGACATAACATTTCCAAAATAAATTTCATCATAATCCTTTGATGGATTTAAGCTTGGTACTTTGTCCATAGCGGCCTTGACAGCAATTGAACCTAGTTCAATTGCTGTTAAAGATGATAGCGAACCTTGAAATGAACCAATTGGAGTTCTTGTTGCTGAAACGATGTAAACTTTATCTTGCATATTTTTTTTTGTTATTCTTATAAAGGTATTGATTACTTGTCCAATTAAAAAAAATTCTTTACTATAAATGATCTTAGTACAAATATGTAACTATAATTTTAACAATATCAGATAATATAAGTCAACTAATTGATATATACAAGTGTCTATTTACCTTTATGAAAGCTGATCTTAAATACAATTTGATTAATTCGATTCGTTTTATTTCAAACAGGAACTTCTGAGAAGAAACACGTCACGTGCCGTTTAGAGTCGTTTGTCAAATTGAGGAAATTACGGATTTCGTTTGTTCAATCCCGTCGGGATTCAAAATTGCCAACTTTTGTCATTTGACGGATTTAACACAATTTTAAGGAACGGATCTCAAAAAAAGGTATGGATTTGCGAGCAACGGATTCAATAGCTAGATGACTGATTTGGAGAAAAAAAAAAAAAAAGAATTTGCTTCAAAAAAGAAAATTTCAAAAGAAATTGAATAATTGAAAAGCAAAAAAAGAAAATTGTCTACAAAACGGAATTTGAATACCGGTTTTTCATGCCTCAAAAAACGTTTTTTCTGTTTTAGGAACTGCAGCGGGGAGAAAGACCCCCGCTTAGCAATTTAGATTAAGCGGAGATTAAGTATTCTCGGCGAAATTAAAACGGATCACCGAATAGCGATGATTTTTGTCCACATAAATTTAAGATTTTTTGGTTTTTTGTAGGTATACTTTACAGTGATATGCTACTTTCCCATTCGATTACAAAAATTTTCTTTAATTATCCGAAGAGTGTTTTGAACCATTCTTTCTCTTTTTGGTGTTTGTGTTCAGTTATTGTTTTAACTTTTATTATGATATATACATATTCTTCATTCTCCATTAAGATGGTTCTCAGCTGCCCCATTATTTATTCCTAAATTTTTCCGATGATTTTTTTTTCCGAAATTACTCTTTTGTTTTTAGTATTTTTTTCTTGCCTACCGGATTGCTCAGAATAATTGAAAGCGTAACTTCTAAAATATGGGTTTTTCCGAACACGATCAATCTTTTCAAAAATAATTAATTCTACAAGTAATTTAATCTCCATCGCACTTTCACGATCAATAAAATATTCTGGATATTTGTTACTCAACCAACAAAACAACATTATTATATTGTATAGTGATTCATATTCTGCCAATTCCACTTTACTACCCTCTAGTATTTGTTGGTAATCTAACAATTTATCAAAGGGGAACCCATAATCTAATAAACTCTTCCTTTCCTTATTTGCAATAGTTTCACAGAATTTTATAAAAGTTTTTTGAACCATTGGATCGTTTTTCATTGGAGCAGTACATAATAATAGTTTATCTGTAAAATTTAAATGTGACATATGTTCGTAAGTAATTAATCTTTCAATTAATCTCGCAACATCTGGAGATTGGAAAATTGAAGTTTTATCAACTTCTTTAGCATTAATGTCATCATTGACTAGTTGTAATAATTCGCTTACTTTGATACTTTTGGGCGAATTAATGAATAAGTTGAAAAAAATTTCATCTGGAGGCCAGGCAATCATCTTGTTAATTGGCGGTATATCACTTTGCATACCTTTTCTAATATCATCTAACGTACGATTATCTATAGCCGTTATAAATCCAGTACTTTCAATATTATGATCTTTAAATCTTCCAGCACGACCACCAATTTGTTTTATAGTAGATATTGTTAGGGGAACGCTCTCAGTACCATTGAATTTTAATGATGTGGTAAATATAACTCTATCAATATTTAAATTTAAACCCATACCAATGGCATCTGATGCAATTAAAATATCATAATGACCATTATTAAATAATTTAGCTTGTTGAAGACGTGTTTCTGGCGGTAAGGAACCATAAATTACCGCTGCTTTCAAATTTGTCTCTTTTTGCACCTTTAATTTCAAAGTTAATATTTGTCTTTTAGAGAATGCCACTAAACAGTCACCTTTTTTCAATTTTTTGAAATTATTATTGATAGATTTTGGTTGCATAACTAACTTACCTAGTCTATCATAATTGTTTACTGTTAAGAAATCACCTGTCATTGCAACAACTTTTTTAATCAGTGGTAAAACACTTGGTTCACCGCAAAGATGAATTTCCTTGGCTTGGACCCCTAATAATGCATTAGTCCAGCTACTACCACGAGTTTCATCTGCGATCATTTGGATTTCATCTAATACAACAATATCGAAATGTTTATTCAAAGGAATCATTTCAATGGTACCGCAAGTTAGCCCAGATTTATTACCCATAGAATCAAATCCGGGAATTATTTCTTCACCAGTCAACAAGTTACACACTACACCTTGATTTTGAAATTTATCATAAATTTCTCTGGCTAATAACCTCAAAGGACCACCATAATAACCATTTTCACATTTAATTAATTTTTGTAATGCTTTATATGTTTTACCTGAATTGGTGGGGCCCAGATGTAATATGATATGTCTTCTCATTTTATTAGCTTCTGGGAACCATTCATTTGGGGGTGGGATGGTTAATTGTTTGGAGTGTTCTTCAATTTTCTTGTTCGCAACTTGGTTAGAACTAACATTATTTCTTGTTTCTATTAATATACTTTTAAGAGATCCATTTAAGATATATTTGATTTGATCTGTGATAGTATAATTTTCCATACATAGCAATTGCGACCATTGTGAATTATTCAATTTATTTAGAGATAAAATCAACACTAACAAATCTCGATGATGTAATTTAATAAATCTTAAAAGTTCAAATTCTTGCTTTTGAAATTGCTGTGCTCGTTCCCATATTCGGCCATCATCCAATTGCTCTCTTATTAATTTGCTCAATTGATTAAATGATTTATTCCATATCTTTTGATCTTCTTTAAGGATATTCTTCAAATGTTTTTCTTTCTGGATATCATTGAGGCAGTCCTTTATTTCTTTGGATAAAGATGACTTTAAAGATTTCAAAGAGTCAAATTTAGAATCATTGAAAAATCTTTCATTAGTCTTTGTTAATTTTGACTGTATTTTTTGTTTGCTTTCATTACCTATGGGGTAGTTACTAGGTTTTACAACATTTGTGTTGATTTCTTCCGCCGCCCGTAAATTAGCTGTAGTGTTGAATAACCTGCCATAATTGTATCTAACAAATATTCCTTTGTGTATTCTTCGCAACATCATTAGTCTGTTGTCTCTTCACGAACTCCTTACAAAGTTTTATTCGAAAATATTTGAATATTTATATATATGCAATTTTTGTTCAATTTAAATTTATTTTGTTTTGTTTCAATTTATAAAGAAATCTATAGAATACAAATTATATATATATGTGGTATTTAAAATGACTGTAACGCTGTTGATAGAGCAATTACAATGACATTTAATACTATTGGTGATTATGTGATTGTGATGTCCAAAAAAAGGTTCACTTCTTTGTTGGTAAAATGGTACTAAATAATAACACAATTAATGGTTTAATGACTTCTTGGGTTTCTCTTGGTTAATGCCATAGTATTTTGAATCCAGCCTTCAGTACCTCCCTCCTCTAAAATAGTTTGATAAACTTTTTCTGTTGGGAATAAATCTAAATCTGTATTTTTTAGCCCAATTACTGCAGCATTTCTAGTACTTGGTATTCTTAACATTTCCTTCTCTATTTCCCAACCTACTCTTAAAGCAATATTTTCTACATGATCCACTAAACCCGCATATGTACTATTTTTTAATTTAGAGTCTCTTCTACTGTTATTATAACGTACTCTTTGACCAGCTAAATTATGTGAACAGCATGGTATCACCATAAATGGATAACCTAATAAAGGTATCCAACATGTTAATTCATCTGAATGATTACCAATAATGAAAGTTTCTTTTGGATATTCTGCGACATTAACTTGTGGTGATTTTAGAAGATCTTCACTTGAATAAACGATTGTTGCAGCGGCAATATATTCATGAGCCATTTTCACTGGGAATAATCTACCATTATGCTGTAAATTAGGCATTCTCTTCTTCATCTCTGGATGTGGGCGTAACAAAACAGATGGAATGATAACTTGTTCTTTCAAACAGTTTTTTACCTCTGTTGGATATATACTCCAAGATTTACGATGTCTAGCATCAATACCGACACCTTGAATACCTTCACTGATTAAAATGAAACATAATACACCATTACCACAACCAAGATCTCTGAATTGAATCTTTTCGGCAAATTTATCACCATATGTCTTGATCCATAATTCAATTAAGAAAGCTGCAATACCAATATCTTCAAAGACATGCTTTTTGGGATCAGTCTTCTCAGCCCAATTTTCTACCAAAAATTTTGAATATTTTTTCTTCAATGTTGTGTATCTATCTTGAAATTTAACTTTGTTAACAACTTGATCATGATTAACTTTCTTTTCATAACCTTGCATAACACCTTTAGAATGTTTAAATGCAGTTTGTAGTAATCTATAAGCTGTTCTAACCACACGCTCAGACTCGTCAGTTAATTGTTCTTTATGTGTTTTTGTCATAGGTTCTTCAGTGACCCTATCATCATCGAATGGGATATAATGAACTGATAGTTTTTTACTGTGTAAAAGAATTGCAACAGATTTAACATGCGGTACATAAAATGGACATAAATCTTCTTTATTCAAATGTGCGGTGTAAATAATCATTGATGTGTCTGGATGTTTATTACTATTCAACACTAAACAAGTTTGATTCATTAATGCGTCTTTGTATGGATTTCTAGGTACAATTCTTCTTATAATTTCATGTTTATTTACTAAACCTAATGTGTCACTAAGTGGTACAGAACGTAAAGCTAGATCATTTAGATTTATAGCTTTGGCGTCCGGATCATTCATTTCAAAAGTATTGCTTACATCACTGATGATATCGCCATTCTCTATATTATAAATTTTTTCACTAAGTATATCAGCTCTTAAGATGGCCGTCGAGTTAATATTTGGTTCTTTGATCAAATACATCATGGCTTGTTCAAAATGACTTTTATCGAAAGTGATTGGCTCTAAAGTAGAATACATAGCCACCCAGGGCTCACCTAAAACACTTTCGGTGCCCACATCGAAATGGAAATCCTCTTTCTTCACTGTCTTGGCCATCGAAATGAATTGTTTTGTGCTTAAGTTTGAATTATTTTGAAAATTTTTCGTTTTATCTGCTAACCAACTGCCACTCGCCCGACTTTACACCTCTTAGCCTGTTAACACCCACTTCTACTGGCTTGTTGGAGTGTCTGGTACTGTCTCAAGTCGTGTATTTGCTATATAGTATTATTATATACTTTGATAGTTTCAAGATCTGCATTCTAAGCAGGCAATCGTTGATGTACTGATGTGTCTGCGTATCTTCCTCTTGGATATGCGGTGTCCTCTAGAAGGTATGTTGCAAACATCCAGTGTTCCTCAAAACTATAATGCTGCATCGTCCAGCCCCTGCCAAGCAGTATCCAGCAAACAGCAGAGACTCCTCTCGACTTCTCTCGCACTAATAGCAAAACGTTTCTTTAAGAAATCAAAATATTTTATTTCACTGTTGAAAAAACCAAACCAGTAAGATTATCATGTCATCTTCACAATTCAAACAACTTGAGAAATTAGGTAATGGTACCTATGCTACTGTTTACAAGGGCCTCAATAAGACCACAGGTGTTTATGTGGCCTTGAAAGAAGTCAAACTAGATAGCGAAGAAGGTACCCCATCCACAGCTATTCGTGAAATTTCATTAATGAAGGAATTGAAACATGAAAATATAGTTGCCTTGTACGATGTTATCCATACAGAGAACAAATTAACATTGGTCTTCGAATATATGGACAAAGATCTTAAAAAATATATGGATTCAAGAACTATCGGTAATGAAGCAAAGGGTTTAGAATTACATTTAGTGAAATACTTCCAATGGCAATTATTAGAAGGTTTATCATTCTGTCATGAGAATAAAATATTACATCGTGATTTGAAACCACAAAATCTTTTAATTAATAAGAAGGGTCAATTGAAAATTGGTGATTTTGGGTTAGCTCGTGCTTTTGGTATACCAGTAAACACTTTTTCAAGTGAAGTAGTTACCTTATGGTACCGTGCACCAGATGTCTTAATGGGTTCACGTACTTATTCAACATCAATCGATATTTGGTCCTGTGGTTGCATTTTAGCAGAAATGATAACGGGTAAACCGTTATTCTCTGGTAGTAATGATGAAGAACAATTAAAATTGATTTTTGATATGATGGGCACTCCGGATGAAACGACTTGGCCCAGTGTAACTAATTTACCAAGATATAATCCTAATTTCCAAAGAAGAATGGCAAAAGATTTGAAAATGGTTTTACAACCACAATGTGAAAATAATTTAGATGATACTCTAATTGATTTATTAAGAAACTTATTACAATTGAATCCAGATCTAAGATTAAGTGCAAAACAAGCATTACATCATCCTTGGTTTACTGAATATTACCAACGTGTACAATAATTTATATCTTTGTTCCATTTTTCCTTCCTGTTCTCTAATAAGTATCTTCAACTCAGTGATGATTATTAAAATTGACAATTCTATACTTGTTAAATGTCATGAATATGTATGATATATAGAAATTTTTGATAAATGCAACTATATAAAATATCATTTAGCAAATTCCTTCCAATAAAAAATGATTTATATTTCACCTAAGAATAGATCATTGAAAGTATCAGGAATTGGATTGTTTAATAGTTGTTCCCAACCAGCATTATAACTATTCCAAAATTCATCAGATAATGTTTTCAACGTTTTGTCATCTAATTCGGGTACAGGTGTATCAATTTCATCGTTAAAACTTTCGTTTAATTGATGCTTATGTATAGTATCAAGATTATCAATTCCGTCCGAGAGTTTTATACTCTGCACAGTAGTACTTTTTTTAGATTTTCTTGACTTGAGTGGGACTGGATGCCATGAATTTTCAATAGAATTTCTATAACCCATCGTTGTACCAATAATAGTAAGAAGAATTTTAATCATCGTCTTGACAACCACCAAACTTAAAGATTTTTGATATATCTTGGCCAATTCAGGATTGTTAGGAGAAATCCAACTTTTAGTGAAACGGAAAAATAAATTGACAGCATCTCCAACATTGACCTCGGGCTTGCTTAAATCTAAAATATATGAATAATCCCAAAGGATAGATACGTCATCTTCGATTAAACTCAATTGCAAAATCTTTTCAAAACGAATCAATATATGATAAACAAACGAGGAGAATATACCACAAACTTTAATCATAATACAATCAATATACATTGCGTATAACATTAACCACGGTGGGGGACCAAGATAAGCTTCTGCAAATTTTTCACTGAATTGTTCTTTATCTAGCTTATACAATCTTTGCAATAAAAGTTCATTCATTTTCAACCAAATTAGTGTGATTTGGATAGCCGGTGGTCGTAACCCAAATAATTCTTTAAAAACGGCAAATCTCAATGCGGTGAAAGTTAAAAGCATATCTAATAACAACACAACTAATCGTATTTCACGTAGTGGAATGTTATCAAATTTTGTCTCGTCAGTATATTCTCTTATTGGTCGTAGCTCTTCTATTAAAAACTTATTTAAAACAATACAATATTTTTTAAGATTGGGTATTTTGTAAGGATTCATTATCTCTTGCATCATAGGCCTTGTCAATTTCAAAAATTTCTTTAATTCAACTCGGAAAAGTTTTACTTTAGAGTTATTCATAAACCCCATATCATCTATCATAATAATGGCATCTGTTATACGCAGTGGAGTACCTAATTTATATGCTATTTCCACGTCATATAATAAGACTGTCAGCCATAGATTTTCAATAGATTCTAAGGAACCAACAATATTTTCTTTGTCCTTGAACAATAATGATATATCCTTATCCAAACCACCAGCTAAGGCACAGGATACTGCAGACCCAAATAAGCTTACAATCGAAGAATTATTACCATCAGGACATGAATATCTAGAAAATTCGCAATTTAAGATTAAGAATTGTACTTTTTCTATGATTGAGCTCTTTGGATTATACAAAGAAATTAGTTCAATAATGAATTGATGAATTGGAGCTGGAATATTGGTGGGATAATGCGTGAAACATAATATCATAAGAATTATACCAACTTTGTAAAAATTTTTCCCACTTCCAAGATTTAGAGACACTATAATGCCATTTTTCACTTCAAAAAAATTATCAAAATCTCTTAAAATCTTATTTTTATCTAAAATAAAATGTATCTGGAATAATTCATCAAATTTGGGGTCGAAAAACATGCCAATTATCCTCAAAAATTCTTTCTTATCAGGTAATAAATGACAGATAGTTTCTGCCGAGATTTTAAACTGATTATTGAAGTCACTTTCAAAAATTTGTAATTCAGTAGTTTTTATCCAACTTGGATTCTCAATTTTCCAATTCGATCTTTCTTCCTCTAATTTAGAGGCTAATTCTGAAATTTTTTTACCAAAACCCCATTTGTCCTTCTCCAAATACGTTCTTGTTGATGTTGGACCATACACCAAGTTTTTGCCGAATTTTTCTTTACGTGAAAAGAAAAACGATGATAATGGGTTCACAACTTCAACCCCAAAATTGTAAAATTCTTTCAAGTCGATATCGCCTTCTTTATTTTCATTACCAGTGGTGGCTAAAATTTCCAGAGGTGATTCAAATACTGATTCATTTTTTGCTATTTTTTTATCTATTTTGTTCAATTGGTTTTGAAGCAAATCTATTTTTTGCATCAAAGAGGCATTAAAATCTTCAGCTACTACGGAAGAACTTGGAATACCATCGCTTTCAACTATAATAGCCGCCTTATAGTCTCCTTGAGGGTCTAAATATAAGCACTGAGATCCCCTTATTCTACACGATGAACAGATAGGTTTACCTTGATCACATTTCAGTTTTCTTTTACGGCAATAAAAACATGCTTTTACAGCTTTGCGTCTTTTCGGAGGGTGAGCTGAGCTATTCATACGGATTAATAGACATTTATTTAGTCTTCGAATGTTAGTTTACTGAAGATCGAAAAAAATATTTTAAGATTTGAAAACAAAAATATTTGTAAAGAATAAATTTAAATATTCAAGCTTTGACTGGGTTCTTGCTGTAGATTAAGCGGCATTTTAAAAAAAAAAAGTATATCATTGATTAGTTTGTCTTCTATATATTCTTTATAAATTGTTAAATAAATCTTCAGGATTAGTTTGATCCAGAAATTTTTCCCAATTGGAATTATAATTTAACCAAAAATCATCAGCAATAGTCTGTAAAATCTCCATTTCTTTATTCGATTGACTATCTGGAGTCTCACTGGCTGGTACAGAAGTCATTTTGTCGTTGAATGGTATACCATTTGGTTGTATGAATTGTGCATGATTTTTGTCATTTGGTAAAGCTGGAGTGCTAGCAACTGATGGTGATTGTATGGCTGTTTGAGAATCAAAGAATGGTCTGAAAGAAGGGATTTTCAAGTTATTTGAACTAGAGTTTTGTTCCGTCTTCTTCAGATTCCAATGGGCAAGTGCCTTATTGTACATTTTAGCAGGGGTACCTATTATATCGTCGTGAATACTCATTTTATTTATTTGATTCTTCCATAACTCCTCAGCTTTCTTTCTATATTCTAATGCATTATCCAGAACTTTTTTGAAAGTCATTTGCATTGCATTAGTTATTGTGAAATATGATGAACGCGCCAGTATTCTCTTTATTTCTGTTTTAGAAGGTCTCAACCATGACTCAGAGATACTATAATATGCATCTAAAGCACCAAGAATATTGACATCATTTTTTTGTTCATTGATACGCAACTGAGATAAGTCCCAAAGCTTCGTAGTATCATGGTCTATAAGTAAAAATTCGTTAGCTTGGAATATGGTCAAATTGAAATAAATGATTGCATTAATAATTGTTGAAGCTCTAGCCACCAACCCAGAAGTTAAAAAAATTGATAAGGATAAATATGGAGGAAACTTTTTAACATTATTTTCAAAAAACCCAGGGAAATGTTTTTTGTCTAAATAATAACATCTTTTGGTAATAGCATTTAGCATAGATAAAGAAATTAGCCCATAATGTAATCCATAATCTGAGGTCAGTTCACCTAATATTGAAAATCTCAAATTGTTCAAACTCAATAGTAAATCTAAACATGTTGAAGCAATTTTAATATCATAAACGTTAACTTGTAAAATCAATTTTTCATCAATAAAGTATGATAATGGCGGAATTTCATTTTCAAAAAATTGTAAAACTTCTGTCATCATATCATTAAATTTCGGAACACCGTTTCTTGCTAGTAAACTTTTCATAATGGATCTTCCCAGTTTGGTTAGTTTTCGTAATGTTTTCAAATGTGGATGAGTAGCTGGAATTATTTCGGAATCTTGATAATCTAAGCCAATTTCGTTTAATTCCAAGGGTTTACCAATTTGGAATGAACTTTGGAAATCAATGAACGTAACAATACACCAAATATTTTTCAAACTTTCTAAATTACCAACAACTTCCTCCTGACCCTCATATAAGACATCTATATTTCTATTTAAACCTAGCGTGATAGCTGTAGAGACACACAATGATGTAATACTAATTAAATGTGTACTGTCTGCATCTGGCATGTAAATTATATTGTATTGGTACCTCAGTAATAAGAATTGTAATCTTTCGATATAATAAATTTTACATGATGATTGACCACATAAATTTGTATAGAAAATTTCAAATGAATCAGGCAAATAGTCATAATATGAAGTACAAGTTATAATCATTAACAATACACCAATCTTATAAAAATTTTTTTTAGGACCAGGTACTAATGTTTTAACTTTTCTTGAACCATCAGGTAATAATTTTTCGGTATCCGGTATAAAAGCCTTATAAAAATCTTCTAAAACTTTTCGTTCATCCAAAATACAAACAATAAAATATAGGGAAATAAATTGTGGATCGAAAAATGATTTGATTAGTTTTAAACACGCTTCATATGATGGTAATTCATCGCAAACTTGATTTAGTACAGAAGTGTAATTTTTGTCATAAGTTGCATCTACTAATTCCAGTTCTCTCAATTTTGAGTGTTTATTCTTTTTTTTCCATTTATTCCTTTCAACTTTAACTTTCTTCCAAAGCTGGGTATATTTTTCACCAAAGCCAAATCTATGTTTGAAAAGATTTGTTCTCATTGATGTGGGGCCATATATTATCCTTCGACCGGATTCCTTAATTTGCATATAATAAAAACTATTTAATGGATTACTTTCATTTAAGTTATAATTTTGAAAAGCGCTATTATTATCATGTAAAACCAATGGTGTCGTTGAGTTGTTTGTGTGCATTGATACAGTTGATGCTGGTGACTGATTTGTAATATTACTTTTATTTGTGCTAAAATTTTTGGAATTATTTGCAGGAGAATAGTCTATATTTTCGTTATTGAAAGCGTTAGTGTTATCGTTTTTATTATAATTCATGATACTATTAACCTGTTTCTCTAGATTACTAATTTTCTCTAAAAGAGCCAAAGTTGTATTATTTTCTGTAGTTAAATCAATCATTGATGTGGTATTTCTAATTGGATTTTTCAATGTTGAGTCAATATCGTTGCTAGTACTTGCCGTAATAACACTAGTATCATTTTCCTTGTTTGCGTTGAGAAGTTGGATTTCACTAGGATCTAAATTATTCAGCTTAATATTTTTGTTTGGGTTGTTATTCAAGTTTCTATCTAAAAGGTCATCGGTATTTAAATTAACATCTATAATTTGATTAGAGTAGATACAAGTTTTCAATTGTCTTGACTTACAAGATGAACAAATTGGTTTCACTTGATCACATTTCAATTTTCTTTGTCTACAAAAGGAACATGATTTAACTGGCTTCTTCCTTCTTCGTAGTTTAGTTACCTTGCTATCAACTGATTTAATAGTTTTACCAATCTTGGGATCTTCCATAGTTCATAGAAACCGAACCTTTTCCAATTCTTTTTCGATTAATGAAGTAGTTCAACTTTGTCTTACAAAAAATCGATGGTTTTACTTTTTTTAGCAAATCAACTTTTAAGGCGGAAGAGATTCTAAGAGAATCAAAAGAATGTTTAAAATTGCAACTTTTAAAGCGGTATTTCTTATATCGTGCGTGTGTCATGTTGAATTATATGGTGTTACATAGTTGACTTTTGGCAATCCTTGTTTTCAATAAGCTCAGTAATCAACTTTGGTCGTTATAGAATTTCAACAGAATGTATTTAGCTTGAAGGTAGAATAGAATTATTGAAAATAAATAAAATTTGCTTTTAGAAATGGAATAAGTATAACAACCAACAAATTTTAGTTAGTTTTTTCGTTACTGCTATAGACTTTTTACTAACTAAGGGAATTTATCATTTTAAACTTATATAATGATATTTATTTACAAGAAAAAGGAAATTGATTAATTGTTTTAAAACATATTAAAAATAGTATGTTATATTTACAAAAAGGATACCATGGACGCTTGTGAAGACACCGTCTTTTTGCCAATTTAAGAATTTTTATTAACAATTTTTTTTTCTTCTTACTTTCTATACAACTGAACGTATAAAGATAAAAGTAGTGAGCAAATCAGAAAAAGAAATAGTTTAAAAGTTTTCGAACATGCGAATTACAGATGGTTAGTTAATCACAACCGAATCAAAATTATTTGCGTTTAACTTTGTATTAAAGTCGGTTTAGTTTGATTAATTGCAAAGCTTTTTGATATTGAGAAAGAATACTTGTGTATATAAACGTTTGTTTAGTTACATAAACAGGTTGTGTTTTAGCAGACAACTAATTGATTTCAAGAAAAAAAGTTCGTTCAGTTGAAATGAAATGAGTTTAAACAACTAAATGTAAAGTGAAAAATATAAATTTTTTGTAAATATGTACCAGATTTCGAAAATACGACAGAAAGAATACAATCATAGCAGATAAGATACTTCTAGTCACACAAGATCATTTATTTTCCATAAGTTATCAAGTAAAAGAAGCATTAAAGATATACATGTCGTTTTGAAGGAAGCATCGTTTATAAAGGTACTTTGGTTGCGACTGTGTATATAAATATTAGTTTAGAGTTGAAAGAAGATTATTATTACCTTCGCCAGAGACTCCACACCAAGGAATTCACTTGGAAGTTAATTCATTTGAGGTGATAAAACAAGTCAAGTGACAGAAAATACCAACATTTGGACAATAAATTACCGACAAAGTAACTTTTTGCACGCAATAAAACAGAATTCAGCCACTTTGAACGGAACGAATTAGAAAATCTGAGAAAAAAGCCTAAGAAAATGCCTAAGAAGTTGGAAAAAAAGCTGAAAAAAAAACTAAAAGCACGTGGATTTCACGTGCTTTTATTTTCTGGTTTGTTGTTTTTTTGAATGGATTTATTTTGGATTGTTTATTTCATTAATTAATTTATTTATTACATTATGCACGTTTTGAATTGTTTGTTTTTTGATTTACAAATAAAAATAATATATTTCACATTTTACAAGTGACTGTTTACTTTGTCAAGAATTACTTTGTTTAATCTAGCTTTTATTCAATCTTGATTATCTCAGAATTGGCTCCATTTCACTATAACAAAAGACTACTTTAAATTAATTAACTTAATTGTTTTTTTTTTTAGTTTTCTAATTTGTTTAAACAAAATAATTATATTTTTTTTTTTTTAACGAGCTTTTTGAAACATTTTCACAACATTTCATTTATTAACTGACGTTCGCTAACTAGCTGTGATATTTAGTAACAATACATCTCACAACAAATTGAAATATAACACTTCCACTCGCTTACTCGTTATAGACTCAGATTACTTTTTTTTCTCTTTTTGTTTTTGTATCCTATCATATATTTAGTTAAATCAACCACAACTGATTTCGTCTTTATTGAAAATTTGGATCAATTGAAGCAGCATAACAACAACAATAGCACTAACAACATAAACAATTTTTTTTTCAAATACAATGTCTTCTTTAAAAGTTTTATTAATTGGTGATAATCCAAATATTATCTTAATAGCGTCAAGATTTCAACTGGCAAAAAGTGTAGATTTATTCCACATTAGTGAATCTGTATCAAATACCTATATTATGGATACTTTATCATATGGCAAAGAACAATTTTCTTTGAGAAATCATTTTAAAAGTGTAGATTCAATGCTAAACAAATTTGATGTCAAAAGAGATTCTTTAGACTTAATTATTTTAAGTTCAAATTCTTTACAAGATTTATCAAACTTATCCGTTAGTTTATTACCCTTAGTTAACAATAATACCAAGATCTTTATTGAATCTACAGGTTCCGTTCAATTAGAACCATTTGTTAGAATGTCCATGAATGGTAAATTTAAAAATAATATCCTCAGTATGATATCAAACTTTGATATTCGTCAAATTAAATCTGATAGTTCAACAAACATCTTTAAAGAATTTGATACTTTAATGGATGATGATGAGCCAACAATTTACTTGGGTGATAGTTCAGTAGAAATTTATAGTGATAATACAAGAACACTTTTAAACACTTTCCAAAGATTATTTATGAAATTATTCCCCAATGTAACCATTTCAACTTGTGAATCACAAGCTAAAAAATATTTAAATTTACAATGGTCTTTGGCATTAACACAAATTTGTTTTGATCCATTATTAATCATCTTTGAAGAATTAAATACGAAAAATTTAAAAGATCAAATATTAGCAAAACCATTAGTTTCCGGATTAATATCTGAAACTTTAACAATTATTAGCAGTATGAAAGTCAAATTAGATGATCAATTCAAAAATGAGGATAACCTCTTAAATTATTGGGAAAGTAAATATGATAAGAATAAAAATTTACCATCTTTAGTGTATAGATTCGTTAATCAAATTGGTTCATTAAATATTGATTTGATTTGGTTACAAATTATTTTAGTTGCTGATGATCATAATATCAAGACACCTTATTTGGAATTTTTATACTCAATTTTTTCCCAATTACAAAAAATTAATAAGAATGACTCAGCTTGGTATAAAAGAATTACAAGGGATGATAAAAACAAAAATAACAATACTGAAGAAGAACTTCATAACAAGGATAATATAATTGATGATTTAAAAAATCAAATTTTCGATTTGAATTCAAAATTATCTATGAAAAATGATAAATTGGTTGATAATGAAACTAATCTATCTAATTTGAAATCTGAACTAAATTTGTTACAGAAAAAGGAAAACAATATTGTTAACGAATATGGTAGTCAAATTAATAATTTAAATGAACAAATTAATAACTTGACTAAAAAATTAAATGACCAACAAATCTCTGGTAACATTAATACTACCCATAGCAATGTGGCTAAAGTTAAATTAAATAGCCAAACTAATTATAATGCCACTGGTACTCCTGATTTAAATGATTTACAAGATCTTGCTGTATTTGGCGTTTCATATAACGGAGAATCACCACCAAAGATCAATAACAATGGCAACAATATCACTAATCATACTAATAATCAAGGAAATAACTTAAAAGCGCCACCAGTTTCTTCAGCTATGCATCAATCTATCAACTCAAATGGTAGTGCCACTTCACCAAATCTTAATTCTTTGGACTCAAACACTTCACAATCCGATGATACTGCCGAACGTGAGTTAGAACTGAAGAGAAAAGAATTAGAATTACAAGAGCGTGAATTAGAATTACAAAAAAGGGCTTTCCAACAACAACAACAACAATTTGTTCAACAACAAAGACAACCAAATTTAATGCTGATGAATGGTAATATGAATTCCATGCCACCAATGAATAATAATAATAACAATAATAATATAAGTAAAGTGAATAATCGCAATGCTAGAAATATGCACGGGGCTGCACCTGGTAATGTACCAACAATACCATCACAACCAAATATGATGTCAAATGCATCAATGATTTCTAACAATACGATGGGTCTTTCAACAAATAATTTTATAGATCCAATTTCATCAAACGTTTCAACATTCAATGGCAATACTAATTCAAACTATCCACAATCACAACGTAATTCACCACCTTTACAACAAAATCCACAAACTTATCATCCGCACACTATAAAACCAACAAGTAGAAAGAACAGAAATAGCAATATGCCTAATTTACGTAATCCATCTAGTACTAATGCTAATTCATTTCAATCAACTTTGATGGGACCACAGTCACAAATGATACCACCTGCAATGCATAGTCAAAGTAGATTAAATTCATTATCAAGTCAAAGTATGCAATTTTCTACACAATTAAGACAACAAGTACCATTACAACAAACTTATAGTAAATCATTCAATAATATTAATAGTATGAGTAAACCTAATATGCAAAATTTCAGTAACAGTAATAATAACAACAACAATAATAATAGTGTTAACATCAATAATAATTTGAATGCTGGCCAAAGACAAGCAAGCTCAGCATCTATGGATATTAACAATGTTGGAAATATTTCTACTAGTTCTGTAATTCATAATAATGATTATCAGAACTTTAATAATAATAATACTACCAATAATAATAATAATAATAATAATAATAATAATAGTGTGTTGGCCAGTGCACCAGTGGTGACCAGTGCTCTAATGAATACAATGAATTTAGATGCTAATAAAAATATGAATAATACTGTGAACAATAATACCCACGATAGCAACAACAACATTAATGATAATAATCACATACCTATTCAATTAGGTACACCAACGATGCCACAAAATACCTCAAACATACAAGGTTCCCCAGCATCGTTTATGAGTAATAATACCATGGACACTACTGATAGTGAAAAGAAAAAGAAAAAGAAATTTGGTAATCTTTTTAAGAAGAAGAATGGCAAGAAATAAAGATTTGACTGATAGAAATAGACATGCATTGATTTTTTTCATTATTGATTGTCAAATCGCATTGTTTTCTTCTAAAAAAATTTTCTTCTTCTTCTTTCCTTTCTTCATATTTATTTAAATATATAACTTGTTAATGATATGTTATGAATCATAGTTTTAATTATTAATTTACATTAGTTGACACACCACAAGCTTTTTTTTACCATCATTATTATTATTTTTAGAAACAATACTAAAATATTCTGTATTACGTAATAAAACTGCGTAATGAAACATGCACTTGTCAGCATAACATTTCTGCTTAGTAATGTTTTATTTAATCACGTGACACACATTTACCCAGATTTTCTCAAAACAGAAAAATATACAACACGTGCAAAACTCCGAAGGCGCACGTGATATTTTTTAAGGCCAAATTTTTTTTTTCAAATTTAAGAAGAAAAAAAATATTTTTGTAAATAAATTTTTTTTTTAACAATTTATTTCAAACATTTCACTTAAATTAAGAGAGTAGTCACATATTGATTTATTGGTCGTTGTTACACAATCGTTTTCAAATAAGTAATTCAAATCAATTAATTTATTTTTGAAAATACCTTTTTTTACTTTAATTCATCACCCTACAACAAATAATTCATTTAACTAAATTAAAAGAAATGTCTACAGATTTATGTCCAGTTTATGCCCCATTTTTTGGTGCCATGGGTTGTGCCGCTGCCATTATTTTTACCTCATTTGGTGCTGCTTACGGTACCGCTAAATCAGGTGTCGGTATTTGTGTAACTTGTGTCTTAAGACCAGATTTACTATTTAAAAATATTGTCCCAGTTATTATGGCAGGTATTATTGCCATTTATGGGTTAGTGGTTTCTGTCTTAGTTTGTTACTCTTTAGGTCAAAAGCAAGCTTTATATACTGGGTTCATTCAATTAGGTGCAGGTCTTTCTGTCGGTTTAAGTGGTCTTGCCGCTGGATTTGCCATTGGTATTGTTGGGGATGCTGGTGTTAGAGGTACTTCACAACAACCGAGATTATTCGTGGGTATGATTTTAATCTTGATTTTTGCTGAAGTTTTAGGTTTATATGGGTTAATTGTTGCATTATTATTAAATTCAAGAGCCACCCAAGACGTTATTTGTTAATTGAAACAAATTTAAAAACAATTCACAAACTCTTGTTAAATCTTTCGTTTTGTTTTTTACTCAACTGTTTAATCAATTTTTAATTTTTACTTTTTTCACCTTTTTTTATTTTGCAATCAAAAATATTAATTAAGCTTTTGTATATACACACATATAACTATAAAACATCCAATCAAAAATAAAAAAAACTTTCAGTATGATACGAATTTGTACTATTATTATTATCTGATCTTATACATATACTATATGTTGTGCTAACTTCTTCCCTTAAATTTACATAAATTCTTTACATAATTTTATACTTAATTGATTTCTCAGGTGTTGATTTAATTCAAATAATGTTTCTGGCAGGGCAATGTCTTTACGATTACTTTTATTGTTATCCTCTTCATCCATTGAATCATTTACCTTATTATTTATAATCGTTTCATATATTTTTTCACAGGCTGAGTCTTCAAAATCTAATTTTGATTCTAAACATTTCATTATCTTAATTAAATCATCATCTCTTATATTGATTTTTTGGCTAATTTCATTATCAATAAAAATCGGATACAAGATTTCACCTATTAATAATATTAACTGTCTTTTAGGTAAATACGGAAATTCAATTAAGTCAATTAATAATTGAAATGCTCGATCATTTTCATTATTGTCCACTAATCTGTAATATTCAAATAATACTGCATATGGTGAAAGGACTTGTCTCATACTATCTGTGACTAAATTATTAATTATGTCGTGAGATATTTGTTTATCATCACTGACGATAGCATTTAAAATTTCATCATCAAGTGGACCTTTATTCATTACACTAGCTTCTAACAATGTCCATGAGTATTCTTTTAATAATTCAAATTTACCTGCTTTACTATAATTACTCATTGCTTCAATTGTCTTACCTTCATTTAACATTGTACTGCCAAGCATAGTATATATGGAACGTGATATATCAGATAATTTCCATTCCGCACAGACACTAAACATCCATTCAATATCATCATTTGTCTTGTATGGATAATGTAAAATTAATTCTGATATAATTTGTTTCCTTTTTCGATTTGTTAAATGTGGTATCTTACTGATTAACCCAATGCAAATAGGCCATAATTCTTTATTATCAATGGAACTTATTTCAAAGGCAAAATTTAACAACATATATGATGCCATACTCTGATATTCATTTTCTGATTTAAACTCATCGTCATTTTCATCGATATCAATATTTTCTGTTTCATTTTCTCTATTACTATAAACTTTTTCCAACAAACCTTTTGACTCTACCAAACATGCAATAAATGAAGCTGTGCATGTATCCATTGATTCTAAATCTGGTAAAATTAAATGTATATTACCAGTTATTATATCTAAACAATTTTTCTCCCAAACATTAGTAGTATTGATTGGGTTATTCTCAATTGAAGTTTCTAAAAATTCAATTAATAATTCGTAT
Organism: Grigorovia yakushimaensis; assembly: GCA_003709265.2. NCBI lineage: Eukaryota > Fungi > Ascomycota > Saccharomycetes > Saccharomycetales > Saccharomycetaceae > Grigorovia > Grigorovia yakushimaensis. The sequence goes on along the minus strand of PPOC02000475.1, from coordinate 58,595 downwards.
GATGGAATATAATAAACCATCAGCCCACAAACACTTTCGTACCATGTATTAGAATATTGCAAAATTTTATCTTTGTTACCACTAATTAACAATAATGAATCTTGAATAAATTCTCTTAATTCAAAATCAATTGGAGTATCAGCTGTGGCAAAAGTTTCTGATAGTTCTAATGTTAAATTTTTCCACTCTCTGAAAGTATCGATGGAATCCATTGGATATTGTTTAATTAATTCGATGAAATCTTTCATAACATTTAACGTTGTTTCACAGGTTTCTGATAAATAATTCATTAATCCAGATCTTTCCAAACAACCAATAACCTGTGTAAATAAACTTCTGTTCAATAATTTATTGATCAATTTCCAAAATTGGTCCATTTCAAAAATTTCTACACTTCCATCACCGTTAGCACCAAAGACAGATTCAATATATTCAGCATTTGGTTCACCATCTGAGCGATTAACCCAGTTAATTAATCTTTCGAAAAATAATTGTCTGTTATCGATTTCATTGATTTTCTCGTTAGTGAAATAAATCAACCTCAAACAATTTAAAATGGTTAGTGTATCCTCTAATTCTAAATATCTTGGTAACATCAATTCTTGATCTCTAACAGAATCGATAAATATTTCTAATTCACTTACCATAGTATCCATAGCTAGATTAACAATTTGTGAATGTTCTTTAATAAAATCTGAATTAATTAACCCCATTGTTGGAATACAAAAAATTCTATGTTCACCTAAACTATCATAAATTTCATATAACTTTAAGATATAATTGAAATATTCATTTGTGGTATCCACTCGTGGTAACTTAACTGGGAAAATTTTACTTTGATTAGTCCCAGTAATAAATGCAAAATTATTAGTAGCACTAGGCCCCAGTTTAAATTTCAAATGTTCCTCAGTTACCCCTTCAAAATTATCTTTTAAAGGTAACTCCTCATCGTTAGTCAATTTCATTATAATTTCACCTGTGGTGGGATCATTAACATATGTTTGTAAATTTTCATTATTTGTTGCGTTCGGGTCTGAGTCTATGGACGTTTGGTTCATTTTAACATCTTCTATAAAATCCATGGCATCTACATCCATTAACATATCATCATATTTACTCATCGTGGACGATTTTGGACGAGGTATTATATCAATTGTTTGTCAATGGCAATTAGAATTTTTGTTTATTTGCAAACTTTTGAATTTTTTCAGTTTTCTTGAAAAATTAAGAAAATTTTGCGATGAGTTCGAAAATTCAACATTGAAGATTGCAGGTTTGTCGTTTTGAGATAGGAAGAACAAGAGATTGCCCAACTGATACTGCAGTTAAACATATAAGTTTGATTGAGAAAGATGGATAAAGGTAATATCTACAAATCCTTAGAAGATTTAACCAAATTTTTACGTGGTAAAAACACTACAACAACTGAAATTTATGATTGCTTTGAAAAATTATCTAATCTTGACATATATTTCCCACAAAAAGAAGTGTTTCTTTTCGAACTGATTCAAGATCGTTGGAACGACCAGAAAAGGAAAGACTTTAAATTAAACGCACACATTTGGGAGATATTCAATAAAGTTTGGTGCCAATTTAATGATGAATTACTTTTGAAGAAATTATTTAAAAATTTAAAATTTACACAATTGTTATTACAAACACTGTCTTTATTCAATGAAACGGAAGTGGATGAGAACACAAAATTATTTATTTTACAATTATCTAAAACTATTTCATTAATTAATTCTACATCAACGATTGAAATTTCATTTGATAATAGTTGTAAAATTTTAGCCTCTATTTTAGCTTTATTATACAAATTACCAATTGAAATGATATCAGATAAGGAAAGATCAAATTTAATTAATGCTTTAATGATAACCTTAGATTTCCAGAACATAAGCGAAATTAATTATAAGATGTCTAACACTTATTGTAATGATTTATTACTAGCTACTATTCAATATATTTCCAAATTTGATTTCAATTTAGAAAATGAATTATCAAATCTTTTAGTCAAATATTTGGGTCAATTCATTTTTAATGCTGAGAATAGTAATAATAATAACAACATCGATTCTTTGAAAGTGTTAGAAAGATTTTTCAAAAATAATAGTGATAAATTGAAAAACGATGATAACGTTATTATCTTATTATACAAGATTTCCATTTCATTTCTTTCTAGAAATAACTTTAAACAATTAGAGACTATATTCACTTTCATAATTAATTGTCAACCAAATGTGACTGCTATTTTGTTAAAAGAATTGTCATCCTCCAAGAAAACTATGTCACAAGAATTTTTAGAAAGTCTGTTCAATAAAACTTTAGAATCATCGAAGAGTGATGCTTCAAAATTTGAAGATCTCGAGTTTTGGTCATTAATTTCACATATTTTAAATTTAGATGTTGAAATTGGTATCAAATACACAACTACTTTGATGGATCTATTAATCAATCATAAATCTAACCATGAGAAATTTGTACAGGACATCTGGACTAAAATTATAAATTGTCACGTAAACGCCAGAGAATTAACACTATTTTTAACTAAATGGCAAGATTATTCTAAAGAATATTTTGTTGAAAACAAAAAGAGCTGCCCCTTCTTAACCGAGACTATCTTTACCGAGCAAATTGCCAATAACTTACACTCATTATCAACAACACAATTAAAAGATATACTAACTGATATGGTTGATATAGTGACAACTGAAACTATCGAAGATGACAATGTTACTCTTTTAGCTTTCAAAGTTTGTTTAAGAAGTTTACCAAAATTGTCATACACTATTCTTGTTGACTTGAAGCCAATTCTAGCAAAGATTTTTGAAATTAATTTAGAAACATTTAGTAAATTGTGGGAAGTTAAACATTTAATCATGGAAGGTTATGACGATCTTGTCCCAATGGAACAAATTAACGAGATAGCTAATGGTCAACTTGAAAACATTTTGGCTAAGAACCAACTTTCAAATGAATTATTTTATTATTTCTTTAAATTGAGAGAGTATAAAATTTTTGAATTTGATACAATTGAAGAAAAACTTGTGACATATTTAAGTGAAATCAAAGACATTGAGGCTAGAAACGATTTCCTATACACTATTCTTAAAAATTGGTATTCTATAATCAATTCCTCTTTTAACAAGAAAAACATCATTATTTTGATGAAAACTTTATTAGAAGAGGAAAATATAAACCTACTATCAAGACTTTTTGAAGACGATAATTTTTTCGAAGAACAAAATGTCATGTTTAATTTAGTAAATGAAATGATAACATCGTTTGAAAATGACACCATTATTTCATATTTATTAAGAATTCCAATTCAATGTATCAATAAAAATAACAGAATTCAGTTAATTGATAGTATCATAAAGAAAAAGCAAGTATCTGGCAATGATTACAAGTTGGTCACAAATTTATTAGAATACCCAACTTACAAATCTACCATAGAAAGTGATTTCAAAAATATGAAAGAAATGGTAACTAAAGATGAGAAAAGTATTTCTATTTTCGAGAAAGTTTGGGAAAATTATTTAAATGATATTAAAGATGTTAATCATAGTAAATTTGTTGACACTACAATTAATGAAGTCTTAAATGAATTAAATAATGGAGTTTTTGAAATTGCTATTGTTCAAATATCGTTATCTATCGTTAAACTTTCTCCAATTGAAATTTCTACCAAATTAAAGAATGAGTTTGTTGAACTTTGCTTGAACAAGATTTCATCTATTGAAGATTCAACAGATAAACTACTTCCATGGTTATTAACCGGTTTGCATGATGTGAGTACTGTTTTCATTAATGACAATGAATTAACTGATTCTATTAGAGCCATAATCTCTAGTTCTATGAAAAAATTTCAATCCCAATTTACCAAATTAAACACTACTTTATTAACTAGTCTGTTTGTCCTTTATACTGATGTTTTTAACGATAAATTAGAATACCTCTATGCTCAATATATGGTAGTAAGAATTTATGGAGCCTCTAAGGAAATTGTATTACCAGTTGTTGAAAAAATTTTGAAGGATAGATTAGAAACTAATGTTGACGAATTTAATGAAGGTTTCATTATGACAATCAAGTCATTGATTAGCAATGAAACACATGAATTTGATGAGAGTATTTTAGAGCTATATGAATTACAAATTAAAAATATAAAGAAAGATAATGTTATTGGATCTCATTTATTTGCGAAATCTATTGCAATTTTACACGATAATATCCATAATTTTGTACACGTTAAAAGTTCAATTATTTCTTTACTGAAAGCTTTACAAGATTTACAAATTTCAAAACCATGGATATTCAATCAGTATTGCACGGAACTGTTATTCCCATTATGTTTAAACATAAATATTTCTTTCATCAACGATGATGCTAGCGTCTCTAACGATGAAATTTTTAAACAATCTATTAAATTAATTTCTAATGTTATGCTAGTACATAGAGTAAAATTATCAAATCGTCATCATTTAGTCGTTTCATTATTATGTTCATTATTAGAGATAATAAGTAGATCTAACAGTTGTAATTTAACCAAAAAATCTGCTAAATTATTGTCCAGATTAATTATAAACTATTGTGAACCTACAAATGTTAATGGTGGTCAAAATATAAATGGTCGTAAATTAAATTCTAGAATAACTTTAATTAAACAATCATTAAGGAAACATGTACCAGTATTAGTAGTTAAGTTTGTTCATGTATCAATTAATCAACCATTTGAAGTTAATATTAGGAAAGAATTGATACCAGCATTGTACAGTACATTTGATTTATTATCACAAAATGAACTAAGTACGGTAAGTTCTATATTAGATGTATCAGGTAAACAATATTTCAAATCGTTATACTCAGAGTATAAGAAGACAGGTAAATGGCGTGAAGATTAGTTTTTATATTTTTACATCTATAAATAATAATATATAAATATATATCTGGGTATGCTGTGATTTCAATCATGCATATCATATTTTGTAAAATATTTCAATATCATATAATATGCGATAAAAATTGAAAGGAAATTGAAAGGAAATCGAATGGGATTGATGAGTTTGTACCATGTACAAAGAAATGTCAAGGTTGATCGAATGAGTACGTTTTCAAGTAAGCGGAATCTTAAAACTTTCATATTTTTTTGAAATGTTATTTCGATAAGATAATTACAATTAATTTAATTTCAAAAAAATTGTGGTAATGGGTTGGTATTTGTATTGAGAGTGTTTTTTCGGTAATTTTAACTCTTTTTTTAGTTCTCGTCAGATTAACGTGGTGGATGTAATTTAGTTGGATATGGATTATCTCTTCCAAATATTGCGCTAAAAACGTTAAGTGTTTTAATATAACCACCTGCCTCAGCGCTTACTGAGGAACGATAATCAAGAGTATCTTCAACTACTGGAGAACATTTTTGATCTAAATAAACAATTGAAATACGTGAATTTTCACCTAGTAATATAAATAATGGCATCATGTCTTCTGTAAGATCACTGTTTTCTCTGTCAATATTAGTAAATTTGAAAAATGAATTTTGAAACTCTGGACCCACTGGTACTATATTAACAAATTTACCAACCAAGGGAAACTTAGCAAAAGGTTGTAAGTCTAAGTAATTATTCGGCATAATAGCGGAAAAATCGCTAAAAATTGTTAAATAATTATCAGAATCCAAAATTGCAACAAATAAATCACCTGAATCCTTTCTTTCAGCGTATCTATAATAATTTGAAAATCTTTCTTTGCCGGGGATTAAATCACTAGATTGTAATTTAGATAAGAAAAGGGCATTAGTGACTCTCTTAGTGGCAACTTTTAAATTAACTGCACTACATAATAATGATTCTTTCATTGGAACTGCTGCTGGATCTAAACTAGTATTTTTGAAAGTTGTTGATAGTTCATTTGTTTTGATACCATTAATTGGGTTCACAAATCTTGTTTCACCATTCTGGGAAAAAGCATGAATGGTGAATGGTTTATCAAATTCTGAATCAATTGAAGTTAAAGTATATTTATCAGTTTCGTTTAAAATGAATGTTTCTATGCCTACACCAGAGAACTTAACTGTCAATTGCATATTAGCGTTGTTATCAACTAATATATTAGTTGCTTTACATTTAGTGGTACCACTAGCGACAATTTGAAACTTAGCTACGTTAGTAAGACGAACTAAAAACCATGTAGGTTTATTATTATCAATTTCAAATGCATAAACTATAAAGAAATTTCTTAAATCTTGCCTATGATTTGTATTTTCATTTAATAAGGGTGTGATTAAGACATTTGAAGTCTTGGCTTTTGCAAGTTGCTTTTGACTTAAATGTTGGAAAGAAGTATTATCTATAAGTAATAACTGTAAAGCAGTTGGATTATTTTGTTTAAAAAGAACAATTGATTTATTGTCGCAAAATTCAGATGGTAGTATTCTTATTGGACAACCATTTTTAAAAACCATTTTATGAACTGTCCTTTTTTGCGCTACAGTTACGGGATTACCATTTTGGAAATCGTGATTAACCTTTAAACGATAAAATCTATAATCTTCACCCAGATAGAAGAAATAGCCACGGAAAAAGGTCATCAAATGAGGTTTTATTTTTAAGTTTATTCTATGGTAAATTAATGACTCATTTTGTAGTACGTAAACAGTACTATGATTGTAAAAAATTGTTATTGAATTAATATAATCTTTACAAATTTTTAATGGTTGATTGTCGTCAGATTTAATAGTTAAAATAATTTTTTCCATGTTATGATTCCAAAGTATTGCCTTACCATTTGATGTTAAACCTACTATAATATTATTTCCCCTATGAAAATATTCATGAACCTCCCTGTTCTCAACATTATTAGACATCATGCGATCAAGATTAAGACTATCCATGTCACTATTATCAGTACCTTGATCTTCTTCATCATAATAGTCAGCAAACTCAAAATCAAAATTTACATGATCATTATAATTACTATGTTCACCGAAATCTAAATCAGCTAGTAAAGTTCTTTTGAAATATATTATATCCATCTTATAGATTTTGTATCTAGTTGTTTCAAAACTTCTAACAAGTTTTAGATTAAATTTTCTATTATCGTCACTACAGGGATCGAAAAAGGGTGTATCATCTTCAAAAAAGAAAGAACTGGAAGATTTTGGTTTATTGTGATGAATACTTTTATCCGAAAGTGGAATTGGGTTTTTATTAAATTGGAATAAATGAACAGTTGTGCCAGTAAACATTAAGATTAGATAATCGTAAAAATTATTATTTAAATCTGGCATTGTATGGAAGTTTGTTGCAATATCAATAATATCACTAAATTTAGGAATATCTTTATAAAATGGTAACATAATTTTGAAAACTTTATCATCATGTTTATCAACTAATTTAATTATACTTTTACGTGGTTTAAATTTAAATATAAGATCTGGGTATTCAAATTGAAATTTACTAAAACATTTGTAATCATGGAATGCTTTGTATTCAATCCAAGGTATCGATGTAGTTGAACCATATGTAGTTGTGTGAACGTTGAAGTCATCTTTGAAGATAATGATTGGTTCAAATTTATCGAAATCATCTGAATCCAGTGGCATAATTTGGTTAAATGGTATAAAAATTTTTTTAATGTTGTCGTAAAGTCTTGTATCTATATTCAATTGAGTCAGGGTGTAATCATTTTCATTTAAATTGTGCTCGATTCTCTCTATAGTACCAGTGTAGTTTTTCTTGTAGGCGCCCAGCACAAGCAGGGTGTCCATAGTCAGACCAGTATCGTTATCTTCGTATTTAATAGTGCAGGCATCTAAGTACGTCTTGTGGAAGTCTCTGTCCTCGATTTTGAGAGGCACTCTTCTGTTTGTGACGCTGACGTATTCCAGAGTGACATCGTCGTGTGGGTATTTGTTCATGTTTGTGTGAACTGGTTGAAGAAGAGCTTATCTCAGAGAGAAACGAAAGCTGGTTTCGTTTTTTGCAGAATTCTGCCGCTGTGGTTGGATTGTGGTTGGATTGTGATTGGTGCTACCAAGATTGCACAACTGCAGGACACACAGGTGTTTACAGGTGTCTGTTGTGCTGTACACCAACCCCCAAGTACCATGGAGCATCACTGCACTCTGTGTGCTCCACTGCAGCGACAGCAAGCACCAACCTTGTCTCCACCAATCACAAACAGCCATTTGGTTTTACCCGCCATCAAAGCGATCCGCACACTGAAAGCAACGAAGCGCTACAAAACACAACGCTGCTCCAAAGAACAACACTCACAGACTGCAAGCAATGTTGAAACTGCAAACAAGACCACTATTCTCACTCTCTAGGAGACTGCTACACACCTCTACAGTACTGCCCAACACAAGCTACGACATACCAAACTTCAAGGAAGTGCTGAGGGAGCACAAGGACCCTGACAGATCAAGAATCTACACTTACTTCATGGTAGGCTCACTTGGTCTACTATCATCTGCGGGTGCTAAATCAACCGTTGACACATTCATATCATCCATGAGCGCTTCCGCTGACGTCTTAGCCATGGCTAAAGTGGAGGTCGAATTAGGGTCCATCCCACAGGGGAAAAATGTGGTAGTCAAATGGCAAGGCAAGCCTGTATTTATAAGACACAGAACACCGGATGAAATTCAAGAGGCTAATCAAATTGATATCAAGTCTTTGAAGGACCCACAACTTGACTCAGACAGAGTGCAAAAACCAGAATGGTTAATTATGTTAGGTATTTGCACCCATTTAGGTTGTGTACCCATTGGTGAATCTGGTGATTTTGGTGGCTGGTTCTGTCCTTGTCATGGTTCTCACTACGATATCTCTGGGAGAATTAGGAAGGGTCCAGCTCCTTTAAACTTGGAGATACCAACTTATGAATTTGATGAAGAAAAAGTCATCATTGGTTAATAAAATTTAGACATAATAAAACTAATATTGATAATAAAATTAACGTACCAACTTACAATATATATTCTCAATTAGGTGTATTTAACCTTTTACTTTTATTTATTCGTTTATTTATTCATTTATTTATTCATTTAATTTATTCTTATATATATACATACATATATATATTGTCACATTTATAGCAATATGATTTATCAATGATACAATACGTTACTCCCTATGGACTCATTATCATCATCATTGAAAATTTCACCAATCCATTCTTTCAAATCATCTGGTACAATCGACCAATTTTCTCTCTCCCACTGGTCTATTAACTTATTTGTCTCCTCCACTCTTTCCTTAATTGCCTTCTCTTGGTCATTTTTTCGTATTTTCAATATTGAAAGCATCTCATCATTACTGACATTTCCATTTCCATCCATCTGCTGATTCTTCCAATCTGTTTCCCTATCACCTACCCTTTGCTTAATTAAATCCTGTGCATATAAAGGTAAATTACTTGGATTATATTGACTGTTAAATTTGTATAACCAATACACTGACCAATGTAATTCACTAAATTCTGGAATTTCACGTCTTTTACCAAAATTTGGTATATAAATATTATGCCAATGATTATTTTCATCCTCTATTCGGATTGGTAAGGGTAAACACTCAAGAATCCACCAGAAAAATGTTGTCCATTTAGATGTCTTTTGACAATTTAGTGTATATTTTTCACTTATTTGTTCTTCTATGGTTAATTTAATTTGACTGGAGCTTTTCTTTAATTTTTCCCACTTCTTATTCAATGTATCTGAGTTTAAATGAATTTGATCATCTGTACGTATAGCCAACACGTCATGAATGCATGAGAAAAGCGAACCCATTGAAGTATACCGCTGTGCAAATTCTCTTATTGAATCATTCTTAAATTTACAACCATATTTGATAGATTCACCCAAAATCCAACGTAATGATAAATTGGACATGGTATCAATACAATCAGGATCGGGACAATTACCATTAGTCCAACCACCACCAATATCTGTATGGTCTCCGGGGAACCATTTTTCAATCAAATCTGAAGATATTGTTGATGTCGGTGAATCGATTGGTGTACAATTGAAATCATCTACATTTTGTGCACATTTCGAAAATTGACCTTGCTTTCCCTTGTTGTTTATACATGCAGCAATGTTGTCCATCAAATCTAAATTTTCTTTGTTAAATTCATATTTGTTCTGTTGCCCAAAACAATCATCTGTGTTGCAAAAATCAAGACCACCAGGAAAATTTGGCCTTGATAATAATGGTTCTCTCTCCAAATCATTTTCACTGGTCGTATCTTCTAAATAAATGTTTAACCATGAAGATTTATTTGGGTTTGGTAAAAACCCAAATTGCTTAAATTTCCCCCTCCTTTCATCAATGGCTAGTGCATGCCTAATGTGTTCCACAATTTGTGACCTTTGTGTACAGGGAAACATCTTATCATAAAATAACCCAACTGAATTAACAGTATCGAAAAAACCTTGAAATTGAATATTAATATTATAATCTCTACAAAATGCCAATTTGAATTCTTCAATTAGGGTATTTGCATATGTGGGTTGACTTGGTTGTTCAGCAATTTCCCATGATTTATAAATTTCCCATGTCATGGGTATCATATCTTCTAACCCGTTATGTAATAATCCAACCCTTTCCAACATTCCTGTAATTACTCTTGCCACAAATGCACCTCTAGAAAAACCAAACATTATAATTTTATCACCACATCTATAATGTTTCATTAAGAAAATATAACCTTTAACAATATGTTCCTCAAGAGAAAATCCCAAAGTCGCATCTAATAAATTTCTGACATTTGACCACGTAAAGAAACGTGTAAAATTATCAACCATATCAAAACCTTTGGAAGTACCAATTCCAGGTTGATAGTAACAAATTTGTTCGTCTGTATTTTCCAACATTCTATATAATTTTAATACATTACTAAATGGTCTGGGACCAAAATTTTCCATGGTGCCATCAAAACATAATACCAAAGTCTTAGCCATTTTTAAAAGCCAACTGTATCAAACTAGCTTTATCTAATTTTTTACTTAAAAGTAAAAAAGAATATGACTATTTGTATTTTGTGACACACCTTGACAAGATTTATGCCATTAAAAAAAGGGGCGAGCTGGGAATTGAACCCAGGGCCTCTCGCATATTTGAAGTTAACAACCCAAAGCGAGAATCATACCACTAGACCACACGCCCTTTATTGGAAGTTTGAAATGTAGCAGAACACCTCATCAAGCAGAATACGTCACCAGACAAATATTTCTTACGTTGACACTACCATCAAATGTACACTGACATCATATTAAATTATGTTTCTTTGCTACACCTAAATTTCAAAATTAGATTATTAAAATCCGATTTTTTTAAATTGTTTTTTATCGGGATCTCGAAGTAAATCAAAAATGAATTAAAATAGAAGTATAGATAAAAATGGGAATTGTAAAACTACAAGAACACGCGTCAACGCTTCTTTGCGTAAAGAGAGTTCATTAACGCCACATGCCGCGCAATATCAACACAACAGACACCTGGCAATACAGGGTCATCGTCCAGCACCGTCTTTATCGCACACAACAACAATGAAAATTGTAAAAAACCCACACACCGTCGGTATCCACTGCCCTTAAAATCCATCGCGGAAAATTGTATTTAAGGGAATTTCATTAAGTGCAAAATCAACCGAAACAAGAAAATATATAAATACACCAACAACAATCGATTTCTAACACATCTTTACTTTCTTCTCTGCATTCCGCTACACAAACAACAAAACAAACAAATATACAATCACTTTGTTTCAAAAAAAAAACAATAAAGTCAAATTAAATTCGAATAAAATTAAATTATGTCTGGCCCAAACTATCATTACATTAAAGACAACGAATTAGCTATAGTGAAGGCACCTTTTTGTGGTGGTCAAGGTAAATCAGGTGTGGAAAAAGGTCCTAAATATATGTTAAAAAACGGTTTAGAAAAAGATATCAACGAATTAGGCTGGTCTACTGTTATTGAAAAACCATTAAACCCAGAAGAATTGAAAATTATATTAGAAAGAGATGAAATTACTGATAAATTCAAAAACACAAAGAGACCAAAATTAGTTGGTGAAACTTCTGAAAAAATTTATCAAGCCACTAGTAAGATGGCACAAGAGGGTAAGTTTGTATTAACTTTAGGTGGTGATCATTCAATTGCTATTGGAACCGTATCTGGTCTTATGGAAAAATATCCAGATTTAGGTTTAATTTGGGTTGATGCTCATGCTGATTTAAACACTTTGGAATCAACTTCATCAGGCAATTTACATGGTTGTCCAGTTTCATTTTTATTAGGTTTAAATAAAGACCCAGAATGTCCAGAATCATTCAATTGGGTACCAGGTAAATTAAAACCAAATAAATTAGTTTACATCGGTTTAAGAGATATTGATCCAGCTGAAAAGAAAATCATTAGAGATTTAGGTATCAAAGCTTTCTCCATGTATCATGTTGATCGTTATGGTATGAACACTGTTGTTGAAATGGCTTTAGAACATTTACATCCAAATGGTGGTAATGGTCCAGTTATGTGTTCATATGATGTTGATGCAGTCGATCCACTTTTCGTACCAGCTACTGGTACTCCAGTAAGAGGTGGTTTAACCTTAAGAGAAGGTCTTTTCTTAGTGGAAAGATTAGCTGAAACACGTAATTTAGTGGCTCTTGATGTAGTTGAAACAAATCCTGATTTAGCTGTCGACGATATTCATGTAGCTGATACTATTTCTGCTGGTTGTGCAATTGTTAGATGTGCTCTTGGTGAAACTTTATTGTAAATTTAATACATCGATTACCTAAAAATCAGGAATCTCATAAGAATAATCTAAAATTGCTATAATTTCTATCAATTTAATAATTGTAAAGAGAAGTTGTTTATTTGCATTTGATTATTTCCCTTTGTAACTTCAACAAAAAAAATTGTTTACTGAAATGCAACGCCGTACTCATATTTAGTGCTATTTTACTAAATCAAAATAATGTATTATGAATATAAAATTATATATTAATTAATCTAAAAAGAATAAAAGTTAAAATAATTAATTATTACTTTTCCTTATCAGTCAATATCTAAACAACTTCTTTGTCTACACTTGAATATAGATATACGTTTTCCCACCCTATGAATGTTATCATGTTTAAGTGTATCTCAACCTGGAGTCATTTTTTTCAGTTCTTGCATAAAGATGTTACCAAACTTACGAACTTTTAATGCAACCCATAATTTTAATACATTTATTTTATGTATTTGGTTTTGTAAGGCATACTGTTCCAAAAATGGCGTCGATTTATCGAAAAGATCTAATGAACTGTCCAATTGTCTCCCAATTCCTTCTAGTAAAAAAATTGCTACCATAATGGACACAAAATCACTCTCTAATTTAACATGATGTTGCGATACAATATTAAACATTTGTGTTAAATATGTCCCTACGGAAATAGTCCCCAGAGTAAACGTTTTTTTTTTTACGTCACTAATAAGACTATCCACTTTTTCAATAAATTCGTTGATATTAATGGCGCTGTCGGGGGTTCTAGATCTCTCAATCATCAGCTTCCCAATTTCTTTACCTTCAAAATGTGACATGGCAATGAAAAGATCCATAAAATTCTTCTTATTTGTTGGGGTTAATTGAGTGACCAAACCACAATCAATAAGACAAATTTTAATCTTATCTTTCAAAGAACCATCATTATTTTTCCTTTTTAAGATATAATTATAATTCAGCTTAAATAGTTGATTCAATTTACTAATAAATGCAGTGTTATCATTATGACAGCTATATAATTGATCAATCATTGATTTATTATCAGTGGTGATAATTACATTTCCTGGATGCAAATCTGTATGCGTAAAATTATCTACAATCATCATCTTCAAAAAGGAATTAATGAATGGTTCACTGATAGTCTTTTGTTCCTTTGTCGGGATCTTGTTTTTTACATTTAAAAACCACTGCATGGGTATACCATAACAAAATTCTTCCACTAAGATATCTCTTTGTGTCAATGACATTATGGGTTTGGGGAATACAATGTTATCCCAATTGCTAAAATTTTTATTAAACTTATTCAAATTAATTGCCTCTAGCCTCAAATCTAATTGTTGGTTCATCAAAGTTTCAAATTCCTGGACTTCCTGAGGCAGAGAAATCCATTTCATTTGAGGTAGTAACCTATCTATCAAATTTGCTAAATTATACACAATTCTCAGGTCACGATCAATATATTCTTTAACTCTTGGATGCAAAACCTTAATCACTAATGGTTTCTCCCATTTTGGTAATTTGCAAAGATAAACTTGTGCAATTGACCCACAACCAACGGGGTTTTTATGTAACCACTTGAAAAAAATATCAATACTGTCCAAATTCTTATCTAAATTCCAACCAGATTTGATAATTTGTTCAGTGTGTGCCCAAGAATGTGGTTGTACATTACTATGTAATTGTTGCAATTCATGACATAATTCTTGTGGGAAAATGTCGATTCTTGTTGAAGCCCATTGACCCAGCTTGATAAAACATGGCCCTAAATCTTGAAGACTTGCAGTGAGCCACTGATACCAAATTTGACGAGACAAAATTGGGTAACACATTAGTAGAGGCAAAAATTTAATTGTTATATGAATCATTCTCTTCACTGTGAGGAAGGGTTCACAAACCTTATCTTGGAACCAATTATTAATTGATAACGATATACCCTGAGTTGATTGATATTTATTAAATTTTGATACCATTTCCATGGTGTTATTGAGACGCGACGGCCTCCATATGAACAATCTAGTGCGTCTAGAATAGACTATTGCACAGCGATTCCACATTATTGAATAAGTTGTGCAAAAAGTGATTAAATTTGATAAAACTTACAAATTAATACATCGTTGGCAACGTTACATATTATTAGTATCTTATATAGAATGATACATATGGAAGGGTGTATTTGTATGATAATGTTATAATTTATTGCACCCGCTTACATCTGTTCCTCTTTGATTACATCAATCAACCAGTCTAGACCTTCGGTGATACCTTCACCTTTAATGGCACTCGAGGCTACAATAGACCATGATCTGTCCTTCAACTCCACTAAATTTAATTCCTTAGAGATTTCACTCGCACTCATGGCACCTGGTTGATCCTGCTTGTTTGCAAATACCAACAGCGCACTATCTTGCAGTTCATCTTCTTGTAACATTAGATGTAATTCATGTGATGCTGTAGCCATACGGTCACGATCTGTAGAATCTACCACAAATATAACTGCCGCAGTATCAGCATAGTAACAACGCCAATACGGTCTGATGGAGGTCTGACCACCAAGATCCCAAACGTTTAATTTCAAATTCTTGTAAGTTAAAGTCTCCACGTTGAACCCAATGGTAGGTTTTGTAGTTACTACTTCACCGATTTGCAAACGGTAAAGTATAGTGGTCTTACCAGCACCATCTAGACCCAAGATAAGTATTCTCATCTCTCTGTGGGTGCCCCACAACTGATCAAAAAGCCCACTGAAGTAATTTCCCATGTCGTTGTTGTTGTTTTAAGAAATAAACAATTTGAATTTGTCTTTAATGGACACATCACCGTAACGCACCTCCAAGCAGACACACATACAGCACCAATCTGCAACCAGCATGAAAGTCAGAAAGCCACAGACCGAGCAAGAGTACGAAGAGCAACGCGAAGAGTTCGTCAAAGAACAACAATGGGTCCACAGAGACCGTGGTTGGTGGGAACAGATCACTTGGACACAGATATTACAACAGGACATGAACATAAAGCACAACAGACAGATGGTCATAGACTACATCACACGTTTATACTACTATCACAAACCTTACGACAACGAGTTGACGGAGGCCATTGCCATATTTGAAAGTTTGTCAATAAACGTAAAGAAAGAATTAAACATTTTACAACAATTGCAATGTTTAAAGTAATTGCAGGTGTGAAACTATACAGGAGACCCATTGTGCCAACAAATTGTTGCTCTTCCGGCTGTACTACATGCGTATGGGATACGTACAATGATGAGTTGAAACAGTATAGGCTTTTGCAAAAGGAGGCTCTGAAGAAGATAAGAGGCACCAGGGAGAAGTGGCCACACGATTGGGACCCGCCTTTGAGAAGTTTGCCTAAAGCTAACGTAGATGCTAAGGACTGGCCTCAATGGGAAATGGTACATAACACTGCAAGCCTGTTTTCAAAGAATAGAGGAAAATCCTTCTCCAAGAATTCTCCTGCTTCAGCAACAACTGAGACAGCTCAAGACAACAAGGACAAATTGATAAACGAAATTATAGATGAGGAACAAGATGATGATTTTGATTTACCACCTTACTTGGATGCATTCGAAAAACTACAGCAAAAGTTGAAAACTCCCAACAAGCAATTATTGATTAACAAATTTGCTTTAAAGCCTTCTTTAACTATAAGTGAAATACTGAAAGGCAAATCACAATCAGATTCAAATGCTTTTACAGCGAAAGAGAATGAAAACATAAGAAATCTTGTATCTTTACAGGGATGGTTGCTGACTAAACCTAAAAAGATTGGCTCAAAATTGTTCTTTGCTAATTTGAGAGACTCTAACGGTGACGTGATTCAAATTGTTGATAAAAGAGATACCACTAATTTGAAAGGTCTTCTAAAAGAATCTTGCATACAAATACAAGGTCTGTTACACAAAATAAATGATAGACCAGAGATTCATATCACTGATTTACAAATTTTGAATCAAGCAAATGAAAAACCATCACAATTGACTGATAGCATTCCACCACAATACAGATTTTTACAATTAAGACAGCAAATCAAATTGTCCTTATTAAAACAAAGACATGATATAAACAATTTTATGAGAACTTGGTTGAATGAACAAGACTTCACTGAAATTGAAACACCAATACTTTTCAAACCAACACCCGAAGGTGCTCGTGAATTTTTGGTCCCAACAAGGACACTGGACAATTGGCAACATACACAATTTTATAGTTTAGCACAAAGCCCACAGCAATTTAAACAATTGTTAATGTCCAGCGGTATAAATAAATATTATCAATGGGCACATTGTTTTAGAGATGAAGATCTAAGACAGGATAGACAACCTGAATTTACACAACTAGACTTAGAAATGGCCTTTGTCAATGGTAATCATGTATTAAAATTGATAAGTAAATTATTGGTAAATACTTGGATTCATTTCAAACAAAAAATTTACACAATGAATAAAGACACGTTGAAGATTGAACCGACGATGAAAAAGCTAACTAAATTAAACTATAACGATGCAATGTCTATGTTTGGTATAGATAAACCAAATTTGAAGGCAACTTCGAAATTACTCATTCAAAATTTGAGTAAATTCAATGTAGAGAATTTGGAGAATCCAAATTTTCCCGTAGTAGATATAATGATTTTGAGAAATGTCATAAAGGGTCAAGAGGATTTCAACACTAATTGGCGAAATTTGACTGATGAAAAAAATTACAATTATAGATCACCAATTGCCATTCCAATACTGTCGGTAGAAGACCAAATAAATTGGTCTACTGGTATAAATAATCTAAAATTTGATTCCAAATTTGATTTAAATTTGATAAACCAAGAATTAAATTTACAAATTGGTGATATCTTGTATTTATCAAACCGTGAACGTGATGGTTCTATTTTTGAAAATCCAACACCAATGGGTCGTTTACGACAATTAATTTTGAATGATCCAAAATTATCAGCAAAATTTATCGAAACTGATGGCGATGTTGCAGTTTGGGTAGTAAATTTCCCATTATTTTCCCCAGTAGAGGACTTCACAATACAAAAAAATACTAGTCACTGCGACATCACACCGGGAAAAAGAAAATATCCTAGCCATACAGATCAAATTGTTTCTACTCATCATCCATTTACTATGATTCAATTGGACACATATGAGCATTTATCTAAGGAACCGCTAAAATGTTTAGGTCAACACTATGATTTAGTGATTAATGGTGTTGAATTAGGTGGCGGATCCACTAGAATTCATGATGCTAATTTACAAAGATACGTTTTGGAACATGTTTTGAAAGTCGATCACGCAGATAAAACATTTGGTCATCTATTGGGGGCATTTGATATGGGGACCCCACCACATGCGGGATTTGCCATTGGGTTTGATAGATTATGTGCTATGTTACTTGGGAGGGAAAGTATTCGGGATGTAATTGCATTCCCAAAAAGTATTACCGGTACCGATTTGATAGTTAAGTCACCATCGTCTATTACACAATCTATACTGGATCCCTGTAATATTAAATTTAAGTAATTACAATATTGCATCAGCAAGTTCATATATATATATACTTTACATAATTTTCCTTTTCCCTTCCTTATAATTAATTTTATAACTTTTAGACACATAATGGGTAAGAATATCTTAGTCAAATCTTATAGTTTTACCTAACTCAGGACAATAGCAACGATCACCTACACCATCGAATTCTGCTAGAAATTCTAACTTTTCCTTTGGTTCCATAAAGTATTCACCACTCAATAAGAATGTACCCCAATGTACCCCCAACACGTTTTCACATTTCATTAATTTCATTATCTTCAAAACTTCCTTTGGATTGATATGTCTTGGTTTTTGATGCCATTCAGGACAATATTGACCACAAGGTAATAAAGCCAATTGACATCCACTACCAAATCTTTTTCTTATAGAACTATAAAGGTCTTTCACAAAACCCGTATCACCAGCATGGAACAAGATAGGTTTCTCATTATGTTGTAACATGAACGAACACCACAATGATTCATTTGTATCCCAAATCGATCTCCCAGACCAATGCATCGCAGGTGTACTTGTAATCTTGAAAATGTTACCATCTTTAGTGATTAATTGACATGTATCCCACCAAGATAGTTGAATATAATTTTTAACATTATGCTTATCCATAAATTTATTCATACCTTTGGGGACAATCCACAAAGTAT
>PPOC02000475.1:0-39567 GCA_003709265.2 Grigorovia yakushimaensis | reverse complement strand
GGTCAATCTTGAAAATGTTACCATCTTTAGTGATTAATTGACATGTATCCCACCAAGATAGTTGAATATAATTTTTAACATTATGCTTATCCATAAATTTATTCATACCTTTGGGGACAATCCACAAAGTATCCTCTGAGTTCCCCCAAAACTTCAAAGTTTTGGTATCTAAATGATCAGGATGATTATGTGATACTAATATAATATCTGGCTGAGGCACATTTTCAATTTGACAGGGTATCGCCGTGATTCTTTTGGGACCAAATTTTTCGTGTATCAAATGATCACTAAAGATAGGGTCTGTTAGTATTTTCAGCCCTTTGTACATCACATAATTGCAAGATTGACCCAACCAAGTGTTATAAACGGGTGATCTTTCGGTATTATCTTCATTTGAACTTGACTCGGGCTGAGAAACAAGTCCCATACCGGACGGTATAATGTTAACCTTACTCAGAATGGACGGACAATCATAATCAGCATTTTTAGCATCATCGTCAGAGGATCTGATGAAATCATCAGACCAAATGGGTTTATGAATGGGCATCAATTCGTTCATTTGTCTTGGGTCAGGTGGTATACCACCTCTGTTTCTCTCAAACAATTCTACCACTCTATTGAAAAAAAATTCATATATGGTTTGTATTCTATACTCTTCAAATGGGTTCTCAAATCTGCCAAACACTTGGAAGGGCGAGTATCTTACCAATACATCGTGTACCGAACCAAGTTCCTTTTCCATAGCTTTTTGCTCAAATAGCTTATTCCTGATGTCAATCTCGACACTTGTCCTATACGTTACATAACCAGCATAACCAGTGTAAGGCAACAGAACAGCAACAAGTGGCCTCCAGATGGTTCTCTTCTTAATCATCGAAGTCTGCAAAAAATATGAAATTTCGAAACTCATCGATTTTTGACACCCAAAATTTGTACTGCATTTTGCAACTCTCAACAGAAGCTACAAGTAACACCACAGTAGTATTTGAAACAGTTTATATTCAGCAATGTCATTCAGAAAACGTTCAGATGTTATACAGAGAGGTACCGTGCCCAACAGAACTTTGGGCGCTGTATCAAGCAGAAATATTGGTAATGCTGGTGGGAGTTTACCCAACAGGTCCATGAATAGTGCACGTACTTTACGTGGTATGGGTGCTGGAATTGCGAGAGGGGGTCCAACTAATGTTAGTAGGACTCCAGCCAGCGAAAGGGAACCCGCCGTAGCAGATCCATTTGCAACTCATCCCGGTGTAAGACCATCGCCTGTGAGTAGTAACCGTTGTACTTCTACTGGTTGTATTGATTTAGATAAATTGTTAACACATCAAGGTATCCCATTGGGTCAAAGTTTGTTAGTTGAGGAAAAGTCTACAACTGAGTTTCAATCTACTCTTTACAAGTCATTCATTGCACAAGGTATTGAATATGATAGAAAAGTGAAGGGTCAAGAAACTACACATACAGTAGCCATCACAATGAATGGACATTTGGGTCAAGAATTACCTGGTGTGTACAAAGGTTCACGTCGTGAACAGAAAAAGACACAAATTAAAGAAGAAACCAGCAAACTATCTGTTCAAAATTTAAATGAATCAAGCGGTAGACACGTACCAACACGTTATAAAGATTTGAAAATTGCATGGAAATACGGGTATGCTGATGAAGGTAAGGATAACACAGTCAGCGTTAACCAAGATGAATATAAAGATTATCAAAATCAATTTGATATTACCACAAGGCTAATTCCTGCACCTCGCCCCACTGAATTAACTATAATTCCTATTAAATCACCTATACAGACTATTGTGCAAGAATTAGAACAAATAATTACAAAGAGACATACAGACAAGCTAATAAGAATAGTGTTACCAAATTTTTTACACCCAGCAATGTACTCACCAACAATGTTTGCTCCACAACATTGTATCAACTTAATTTATAGCATTAAATCATTATTGAAAATGCATCAAGATAGAGTCGTGTTTTTTGTTACCATGTCCATTGACCCAATTTCCAGTTTCTTAAGGACACAAATTGAACTGTTAATGGACGGTGTCATCACTTTGGATCCATTTCCACAAGAAATGTTACAATTCTTGGAGAAGGCATACAAGGGTCAACCAAATAAAGTGCAACAAGGTTTAGTTCATATTACCAAACTACCCATCTTGAGTGATCGTGGTGAAATGAATCAAATTAAATCAGAATTTGCCTTCAGAAATAGTAAAAAGACGTTTGCCATTGAAGAGTGGTCCATTCCTGTGGAAGACGAAGATACTGATGCTAAGGATCACACATCCCACGAGGAAAATCACAAACATACCACAACCAGTCTAGATTTTTAGACGTCACAATAAGTTATGTAAAGTATATATATTTTTGTTAAATATTTATTTAAAGTTACATTTTCAACCCACTGATAATTTGACCAAACTGATAAATTGAGAATTACCTCAAGGCAGCACAACCCTTCCCACTTTTTCCTACTCTGGTACTCTCTTATCTAGTGTATGAAGGCAATTAAATTCAACCAAGACGCTACTTGTTGTGTGATTAACAAGGGCAACATCATAGAAGTCTACAATTGCGAACCTTTTGGCAAATGTTCTCAGTTAAAGACAGAAGACCCACAGTTAGATAATGTCGTGGAGTTATTATTCTCTACGAGTCTAATGGCTGTTACTAACGCAACTAACAGGAAACAATTACAAATAGTAAATAATAAGAGACAGTCTGTAATATGTGAATTGAAATTCCCTGATAATGTCTTAGATATTGTAATGAATCGCAAGAGGATGTGTATAATGCTACAAAACTATCAAATATATGTCTACGATATATCGTGCATGAAACCGCTTCAAGTGCTAAATTTGAAAGATGGCACTGGCCTAATCAATACAGAAACCACAATGGAGGATTCAGCTCATAGTGACGAACAGTTACATGGCACACAAAGTGGTTTTGCTGTTGCAGATTACACCAAAGGTATGTTCGAAAACCCTAGGGATTCATCAAAGAGCAAGATAAGACCACATATAGCGTTAAGTGGGAAAGACGATAGCATACTATGTTATTCTACTTTTGATTCCCATAACGTTTTAAGAAATATAGTAGTATATGACACATTGAACATCAAACCTATAAATTATTTGAACAATGTTCACAAGAGTAATATAATGTGTCTCACTATAAGTTATGATGGAACTTTGGTTGCTACAGCTTCAGAGAAGGGTACTATCATAAGAGTGTTTAATACAGGATCCATGGAACCAGAAAGTAATAACAAGAAATTCCAAGTGCAATCGAGTATTTTTGCCGAGTTTAGACGCGGTAATAGACCTACCAACTTGAATCAATTACAATTCAATCATAATGCAACGTTATTAGGTTGCATTGGTGATTCAGGAACCATTCACCTTTTCAAATTGATGCACAGCACAGGTGTTGTTACTCAAAGTGATTATAGTACCGCTAGCGTTATCACTAATAATAACACTGCTAGTAATGATAATGTCAATAGCCCCACAAATGGTTCGATAGATCTGACTCAATTGGAAAACTCACAAAAGAGTAAGAGTAAAAGTAAGCAAATGACCCACTACTTATCACAAAAATTGAAAGAAAGCCTACCCAATCAGGATTTACAAAGAGATTTTGTTCACATTAACGGACTAGATTCCAAAGTACATTATATATTGGGGTTCCCCTATGAGTTCCCATATCAATTGTATGTCGCTGGCGATAACGGTAAATTCTACACTTTTACAATACCAACAAAGAATGGCAAATGTGTCTTATCAAGTACAAATGCTTTTAATTAATCTCAATGGATTGAATATATCTTATGTTTCCTTATATTAATATGCCTATATATAGATGTGTGTCTATTATATATATATATATATATATATATATATATTTGTATGTATGTGTGTGTATATTTATGTGATAATGAATACTAATGATTACTTACGAATACCCAGTTCTTTCTCTAATGTATCTATTTCCTGTTGCAGAGATGACTGCTTCTTCTGGTAACGCTTATGCCACGAGAAGTATTGCCATGACATAAACACAGTAGAACTCATCAAGAATAATTGCAACCAAGGTCCCAAATTCCCTCTTCTCGAGACTACTTTTTGTTTATTCAACTGGGCACCACGACGCAAGATATACTGACCCAACTGATCCCTTGTAATTGGTTCGTTCATATTGTTATGTGCCATCACAACATGCAAACAATTGCTATTCAAATAAGAAAGGTTCCAAAATCTAAACAAAAAGGAACAACAAAATAATGACACTTTTACAGACCCTCACACAAAGAGGGCTCATACAACAGTTAACACACCATGATATTATACATAGACTACTCAAAGAAAACCACAAGTTTAAATTATACTGCGGTGTGGATCCTACAGCCAAGTCAATTCACTTGGGTAACCTTATCCCCATGATGGTTCAACTACAATTCCATATACAAGGCCATGATATTGTTAATGTGGTTGGTGGAGCCACAGGTGCGGTGGGTGATCCCACAGGTCGTCTTATAGCAAGAACCCAGATGGATACAACTCAAAGAGAAGCCAATGTGAGTAGCATCACTGATCAATTGAGCTATTTCTTCCATAATGGTGTTCAATATGCTCAAAGGAAAGGTTTAAATGTTACATTGGGTACTCAGCAAATAAGGAACAATATGGATTGGTTACAGAATGTTGATTTGCTTGAATTTTTGACACAATTTGGGCCACATATTAGAGTTCAATCAATGTTGAATCGTGATAGTGTAACCACCAGATTATCTACTGGACAGTTGACGTTTAATGAATTTACATACCAGATATTACAGGCTTATGATTTTTATCAGTTGAACAAACAAGATAAAGTGGATGTTCAAGTAGGTGGTAATGATCAATGGGGCAACATAGTCGCTGGTATTGATTTGATTAACAAGATAAGTTCAGTTAATGAAAATGGTAGTGTTGGAAATGCCCAGGTCTTTGGTATCACTACACCCTTGTTGACTACACAGAACGGAACAAAGTTTGGCAAGAGTAATGGAAACGCTGTCTTCATTGATAAAAAGTTGAATTCGCCCTTGGAGTTGTACCAATACTTCTTCAATTGTCACGATTCACAAGTGAAACAATGGTTAAAACTGTTCACGATGTTGCCATTAGAAGAAATATCCATTCTGATACAAGAGCACTCGTTGCAACCACAAAAAAGATTGGCACAACTCAAGTTAGCACAAGAAATAACTGAATTGATTCATGGACCTACAGCATCTTCTGACTCATCTTACATTTCGCAGCAAATTTACTCCCGTGATACTTCCACAATTTCAATCCAACCATTAATCAAGATGTTAGACAGATCAGGCCACATATATAGAACAAAAAGTGAGAACATATTAGATATTCTGTGCGAAACGTTACAGTATAGCAAATCACAAGCCCGTAAATTATTACCTCAAGTCAGAATAGGGCCACAACGTTTAGCTGTGGATGCTAGTAGTCATTTGGACTCTAAATGTTGGATCGAGGACCAGTTGCTGTTAGTGTTTGTGGGCAAACAACGTTGTCTCACAGTTTTGAAAGTCTTTTGATTTACATCGAAAGTTTTGTTTCATTTTAATTCAACAATTAAACAGAAACAACAAATTTAAAGCTATAGAAACCAGCGGTTGTAACAACTACCATAATGCAAATGAATATTATCAGGAGTAATGCTACACCAGAGGAGAAGGCAATCTACGGTCGTGTAGCACAGCTATTCCTCGCTAAATTTAAACAATACATAATAAATGTGTTTAGGGTTAAGTCCACACAAGATCAACTAGTACGTGTTAGCAACATAATTACCAAGTATCCGTTTGCAAAACACGTTTTCGATTCTAGTCGTCGTTATTGTTTCATTTATGGTAATGCCGATTGGCAAAGTAAAGTAATGGATGCATTAGATTTGGAGACTATTTATCGTAATGCAGAGGATTTACAAAGAGATAGCGGCGAAATACATCAACTTGAGTACCAAGATTTTCTTGTGAAAGAGCTACTACGATATTTTAAGCAAGATTTTTTCCACTGGTGTGATAAACCTGATTGTGACAAATGTAAGACTAATGAACATCAAGAATTTAAAGGTGGCGTTAAACCAAACCAAGAAGAGGTGAAATATCAATGTAATATAGTGGAACTATACCAATGTTCTCAATGTAAGTCTTCAACACGTTTTCCTCGTTATAATGATCCTACCAAGTTATTAGAGACCAAAAAGGGTCGTTGTGGTGAATGGAATAATTTATTTTGTTTAATATTGAATTCATTCGGGTTAGAGACACGTTATGTTATAAACGCAGAGGATCATGTCTGGTGTGAATATTATTCACCATATCATCGTAAATGGACTCATTTAGATAGTTGTGAACAGGCATATGATCAACCATTGATTTATTCAGAGAATTGGAACAAATCAATGAGTTATTGTATTGCATATGGTAGACACATCGTGGAAGATGTTAGTGCTAAATACATTTCACAAAATCAATTGCCTAGAGATAAGATACCACAGGATGATTTGAAATTTTTATGTCAAATGTTAACCAGAAAATTTAGACTTGGCTGTAGCGATGATGAATTGTATAAATTGTATTGTATGGATGAACAAGATAGATTTAGTGGGTTAAGAATGAGAATACCAAAATACAAATTTGATCATATGATGGGTAGAATAAGTGGATCACCGCAATGGCGTATGGCTCGTGGCGAGAATGGTAAATGAAAAGTTAAATGAAATTTAAGCAAGTCAGTAAGTGATTAAGTAAGTAAAAGTGTTTAAAATTTTATAGTTATAACTGCATTTATATAATTTGTACTTGAATAAGATCAATCCTCTTCTACATCTTCTAAAAGTGGCTTTTTACTTTCAGTTGTTGTTTTTGGGACCTTTTCAGTAGCAGTTTTTTCCTTAGCCTCTAATAATTTCTTTTCCTTTCTTTGCTTTCTCTTTAATTTTTTCTGATAACTGTAAGTTTCTTTATCACCCCAACCATATAATGGTTTGAAAGAATCAACAACACCACAATCTTCAAAGAAATTAGGGAATAACCAAAATAATCCATCTTTAGTCACCGGATAAGATAAAATTGCAATGATTAATCTAATGATAGCAATGACAAAGAAACCAATTAAAATCCATAATGCAGATAATGAAATGTAATAGGATACTAATCTCATTGAACGTGGCCATAATGGATAACAACAAATCAATAATATAAAAGCGATGATACCTACGACAATTAAATAATCCCACCAAGTCTTCACATTAAAATTCCAAACATAATATTGATCTGGTTCTAAATGTGCCTTATCAGTTGGTTGTAAAAATGGATAATCTTTATTTGGCTTTAAATTTTGTTTCTTTAATTGTGCAGAATCTAATTTAATGACCGGTAAGATATAATGTTGTTGTATTAACATGATGAAAATTTTTTTGCAAGCATCTTCGTTTACAACAAGTTCGTCTTCGTTATCCTTTTCCTCTTGAATGGTTGGTTTTTTAAACACGGGTGGATACAAATCTGGTTGTCTTGCAGATCTGTTCTTGTATTCGTTAGATTGTAAAGCTCTTAAGAATCTCTTGTAACGGAAAAAATCAGTTGGTGTGTTGTTAAACATACCTTTCCTTTGTTTCAAAGCAGAATGTCTGCGGAGTAAAGTCGCAATGGCCAACGAAGAGTTCATCTTGTTGTGAGTTGTTGATGTTTCTGTTGTTTTTGCTTACGTTTCTAGTTGTTTGAAATTTGAGTGAAAAAATAAAATATTGAATTTTTGGTGGCAGCGACTTTTATATTGAGGTGAACACAGCTGGTGGTGGTGGTGGTGTTTCTGCCACCTGTGAACAGTGCTGTATACAATATGTACATACTGTATGGTTGTTAGGTACGGCAGTCTTACAGTAAACCATTGCGTTGTCTTCTCGGTTATTTGTACAGAATGCGTTGATATTCATCACACACATAGTTTAGTAAGTTCTTGATTTGAAGTGACTGGAATATTTGAAACGACACTCGTCTTATTGGGCCATTGACAATCCATGGTACGTGATAAAGATTGTTCCAAAAGCTTTTACTGAATTGTCACTAAGTCAGTAGGTCCGAAATAGCAAAGCAGTGGCAGGTAAACATTTGACATGTTTCGCGCTGTTGAGACTACGACTCTATACTACTTGTTTTTCTCAGAGCCAGCCTCCAAATTAAGTAGATGCATTGTTCAATGTGTTGCCCTGGAATAAATCCTGCAGTATCCAAGAGCCATGTGTGTCGTGTAGACCTTCTTGTCTTGGTGTCTTTCCTCGTGCAGTTTGCACTGCTGACACACATACTTGATTAGCTAAGCGTATTACTCAGTGTATTACTCAGCTGCTTCAGAATTCTGACTAATTCTGTTTTCTGACTAATCCCGGATTTTTACCTTACTAAGCAGCAGCCAGCTGACAAATCACCCACCTCGAAAACGCCGTTTAAAAACTTCCCAAAGCTTCTCTTCTCTCCTCTTCCTTTCTCTCCCAACTACAAACACAACACATGCTAAGAATGATAAAACAATACGACTACATTGTAATTGGTGGTGGCTCAGGTGGTGTGGCATCTTCACGTCGTGCTGCACAATACGGTGCAAAGACTTTACTTATAGAGGGAAACAGATTAGGTGGGACCTGTGTTAACGTAGGTTGTGTACCTAAAAAAGTTATGTGGTATGCCTCAGATTTAGCCACTAGATTACAACATGCTAACGAATATGGCTTGTTTCAACAATTTGACTTGACTAAAGAAAATTTAACTTTCAATTGGGAACAATTCAAAGAAAAGAGAGACGCTTATGTGAAAAGATTAAATGGCATATATGAAAGAAACTTGGAACGTGAAAAAGTCGATGTAGTATTCGGTTGGGCTAAATTTAACACCAACGGGGAAATTGAAGTCACTAAGCCAGATAACACAGTAGAAAAATTTATTGGTAACAAAATCTTAATTGCCACTGGTGGTAAACCAATAATGCCAGATTTCGTACCTGGTTACGAACATGGTATCAACTCAGATGACTTCTTTGAAATAGAACATCAACCAAAGAAAGTCGTGGTAGTGGGTGCTGGTTACATTGGTATTGAATTAGCTGGTGTGTTTCATGGCTTAAACACTGAAACTCATTTAGTAATCAGGGGTGAAACCGTCCTTAGAAAATTCGATGATTCTATTCAGAATACCGTCACAGATCATTACGTGAAAATTGGCATGAATGTCCATAAATTATCAAAAGTCACTAATATCGTCAAAAGCGAAGAAACGGGCAAATTAACTGTCGAAATTAATAATGGTGAACAAATCTTACATGATGTTGACTCGCTAATTTGGACCATTGGTCGTAGATCTTTACTCGGTTTAGGTTTAGAAAACATTGGTGTCAAATTAAACGACAAGGAACAAATCATTGTAGATGAATACCAAAACACAAATGTGGAAAATATTTACTCCTTGGGTGACGTTGTAGGTAACGTGGAATTAACACCAGTTGCCATTGCCGCTGGTAGAAAACTTTCAAACAGATTATTTGGTCCCGAAGAATTTGCAAATGATAAATTAGACTACACAAATGTACCAAGTGTTGTCTTTTCACATCCTGAAGCCGGTAGTATTGGTCTCACTGAACAACAAGCCATCGATAAATATGGTAAGGAAAACTTAAAAATTTATAACTCATCATTTACCGCCATGTACTATGCAATGTTAACTGAAAAATCACCAACTAGATACAAATTAATTTGTCAAGGACCAAATGAAAAAGTTGTTGGTTTACATATCACTGGTGATTCATCTGCTGAAATATTACAAGGGTTTGGTGTAGCTATAAAGATGGGTGCTACAAAGAAAGATTTTGATAGTTGTGTCGCAATTCACCCAACAAGTGCTGAAGAAATTGTTACTTTACGTTAACAGCTTCCCTTATTTGTACCTTGATATAGATATATACATACATTTATTTATTCATTTATTTATTTATATATTTATAAACATTTATACAGGTTTTCATACATATTAACGTAGTAAGAACATCTTTATTAATTTATTTTTGCCTTTACTTTATTATTATCTTATATTATATATATTATAGCAATTGATATATGAATAAAAAAAATATATATGCGTAATTATAATTTTTTAAATACAACAAACAATTAAAATTAAGCCTTTAATGAGGAAGCTCTTCTCTTTCTAATTTCAGCCTTTTCATGCTTCTTTTCAGATAATCTTTGAGCTAATAATTGAGCATATTCAGCAGCAGCTTCTCTTTGAGCTTGAGCATTCTTAACCTTTAAGGCTCTTTGATATCTCTTTCTTTGTAATCTTTGTGGAGTAACTAATCTTTGAATCTTTGGGGCCTTAGTGTAAGTCTTTTCACCCTTGGTGACCTCTCTTCTAACGACGAAATCACGGACATCATCTTCTTTAGTTAAACCGAAGAATTTTCTAATATTGTTAGCTCTCTTTGGACCTAATCTCTTTGGAACAGTGGTGTCAGTAACACCTTCTAATTCTTGTTCACCCTTCTTGGTGATAACTAATGATAAGACAGCTAAATCTGGACCAACAATAGAACCTCTGACAGATTTTCTCTTTCTTTCACCAGCACGTCTTGGTCTGTAACAAGAAGTACCCTTAGCTAATAATAATTTAACTCTGGTTGGTAATAAGACACCTTGTTTCATTGGGAAACCTTGTTTATCGTTACCACCGGAAATTTTGAAAGTGTAACCTTTGAATTCATCACCAACGGATTCACCATCAACTTCTTGGCCAATTCTCTTATCGTAGAAGACTCTGATACGGTGTTCATCATCAATTTCAACACATTTTTGAGAACCATTAACTGGGTATGAAATGTTTAACTTCATTTTGCAAAATAATAATGTTTATGTGTCTTTAGAGGTTAAATGACTAAGATCCAATTATTCAATCAATCAATCAATCAATATTGTTTAAACATAGAAATTTCATTTTCGCCATTATTTTTCATTTTTTTCTTTAATTTTGGGTTAATTGCGTGGGGACTCTAGGCAGGATCTTGCCGAGATTCATAAGTTTTAGCCAGAGGCTTCCACCGAACCACACGTATCTTGGCAGAAATCCTACCAAACCGGTAGAAGGAACTAGGCGGGTGTGAATTAGCGGGGAATTGCATACAACACAAAAAAAACACAAGCCAGTTTCCGGGTTTCCTTTTCAGGAAATTTATTTTTTTGAAAAATGCAAAAAAGCTTCGCAAAAACTTGAAACCTTGGAAGGTACGGATGTTGCAGTCACTGATCCGTCTTGCATCTTTGTTTATCTTCAAAAGCGGAGATATGAAAAATGTCAAATAACAATGCATATGAATAATATATATAACTATGTAACATGAATTAGTTTGGGAACAACAAAAAAGGATAACTACGGTTTGTCATTAATCTTACCATTATCTCTCAGGTTATCTTCATTAGTAGTAATATTAGATGTAGTGTCTGTCGTACTAGTATTAGTGTTGATATTTGTATCATTGATATTACTGTCACTATTAGTATTACTGCTATTTCTATTACTATTATTATTATTGCTACTGTTATCATTATTAGCAGTATTAATATTTGCAATCTCATTGGCTAATTCCATTGTTTCGTTTTTAACTTTAACAACATTCACTAAATCTACATCAACATCGTCATCAACATTATTCTTGTTTTCATTATTGGTCACCGATGCAATTGGATTTTCCAAATCTGGTGATATTATATAACTATTAAAATTGAAAAATCTGTTACCAATTGGTGTTTGGCCTGTTCCAATAAATGGTGTTAAACCCGTATTACTTATTGATGGATCATACGTAACTGTATTAATCGTTTGAATATTCGATATGAATTTATTAAAATTGGTATTAGTATTAGCATTATTAGCATTGCCGGTACCGGTATTAATACCATTATTATTGCTTGTATTATTTACATTACTATTGTTTGCTGTGGTGTTATTAGTATTAATACTAATAGTACTAGTGGCAGTAGTCGTAGAATTAGTATTATTAATAGTTGTATTGCCATTATTGGTGTTACCATTTAGCATTGTATTTGATGATAAATTTGTTGGTTTGAAATTACTGGCACTATTTGGGCCAAAATTCCAATCTTGAAACATTACACCAGGTGAAGGAATCATTAAATCATTGATATATTTGGATGGTAATGAACCTGTTGGTGGGCCATTTTTAGTGATATTAGTCGCAGTATTTATTGTATTAGTTTTATTACCATTGTTGGTCATAGTTGTAGAGTCGTTTATTATTGGTGATGATAATTTATTATTAATTACAGCTGATTGTTGTTGTTGTTGTGATGTGAATCTTTGTTGTGTAGCTAATGGTGGTGGAAACAAAAAACTACTGTTAATTTTCATATTACTATTAATATTGTTAGTATTGTTAGTATTGTTAGTATTAATGTTATTACCATTATTATTAGTAGGAGTATTATCTGTTATACTTTCTAAATTATTACTTTGCTGAGAGTTTTTGATTGTATCTTTATTTGTATAATTAAGTGGTTGTTTCTTGTAGATGTTAGTATTAACTACATTGGCACTTTGTAAAGGCGTTGCAATATATGATGGCATGGCAGATAGTGGTGGTAATCCATTAAATCCAAAATTTCCATTTGTGCTCATAGTATTTTGGTTATTATTATTGCTACTATTATTATTATTGTTGTTGTTATTGTCTTTCATGTTGTTAGTATTAGTGTTAATATTCATAGTATTATTGTTATTGTTACTATTATTACTATTTATAATGTGATTGGCAGTATTACTGGAAGTGTTAATGTTAGTAGTACCGTCAGTATTATTGATGCTTGAATTAATTTTATCATTGTTATTATTATGTGGTAATTTGATGGATAACTTACCATTGTTAATATTTTTTTCAATTGTTAAAGGTCCATGTATTGGTGTTAGACTATTACTATTGTCATTATGTGTAGCAATAACAGTATTGTTTTGAATATTATTAAAATTATTAGTGTTGTTATTATTAGCATTATCAATGCCCGTATTCATTATAGTTGAATCATAAGACATTTTTTTATAATGTTGTGGCGATGTATTACCATAAATATTTGAATATAATTTTGTTGTTGCTGATGTTGGTGGGTTACTATTAGCGCTGTTAATAATTGAATTATTACTTAAAATATTATTATTTGGTATTTGCACTCTTAAAATTGGTCTTGAATTATTTTTCTTATTTTCCTTATTTTCCAAATTGGCATTATTTATGTTAGGCGAGTTTAGCGACTTATTAGAGTCACTATTATTAGAATTATTTGTGTTGATCTTGTTTAAGAACAAAATGTTACTACTTTTACTTCTTACATGATTAACATTAGGCGTAATAGAATTTGAAGCTACAGTTGTCAAAGGTGAATTATTGGTTGTTAAACTATGTGAATTATTATTAGTATTACTATTATTACTGTTACCATGTGTTTCATTGTTAACTATATTTGATTGAATAGTTGAAAAATTGGGTAAAGAAGTAATTTGTTTATTCAAAGTATTACTTATTGTTTTGAATTGTTTTTGAACATGTTGTTGCAGGCTTACATCATGGGTATTATATTTGGAATTATCATTAGTAGTATTGGCCAATTTAGTAGATGATTTGAAATTAAGTTTATTGTTGATGTTATTTGGGTTAGAAGTAGTATTTTTATTACTGTTGTTATTAGTATTGTTATTATGAATATTGTTAATTGTATTTATACTATTTGTGTTATGAGAATTTGAACGTGAATGAGAATGATAATTTGCAACAGTTTCATTTTTGAATTTTTTATTAATTGGCATAATATTAAAGCCATTATTAATATTGTTGTTATTATTAGTGATATTATTATTATTACTGTTACTTAATGTGCCATCAGATAACCTTCTTTTCATTAATTTTTTCGGAGTTGTTTTGTTAATCCAAATTTTATCATCGTTTGTAATAATTGTGTTATTATTTTTATTATTGTTATTAGTAGTGGTAGTAGTGTTAGTGTTATGATTAGTGTTATTATTAGTATTATTGGTATAATTATTTCTGTTGTTTGTAATATTGACCGGATTATCCAAAAGGTTGTTATCTAAATCATCACTTTCACTTTCGCTATCATAATCAGTAATATTATTTTTTGGTATGGTAGTGTTACTATTTAAATGATTATTATTGTTGTTGTTGTTGTTGTTGTTGTTATTCCCCTTCAAAAAATCGATATTATTTCTTGATGAATTTCTACTATGATAGTTATTATTTCTTTTAAATCTTTTACCATTAAAATTTTCATTTATTTGAATGCTATTTCTCTTGTGATAATTACCAAAATTTGAAGGATCTTTAATTTCATGCAAGAAATTTTTATCATTTTGATAATGATATATCATGTTATTTGTATCAACTGATGAAAATTCATAAAAAGTGTTATTACTACCTAAAATTAATAGTGTAACATCTACTTGGCATAATACAGCTAATTCATGTGCTTTCTTGAAGAGACCAGCTTTCCTCTTAATGAAAGTTACAGTTCTATTTCTTTCATCAGTGATTGGTTGAATTTCAATTTTACGTCTCCCCATTTCAAAAAAATCAGTGAAAAAGCTATGAATAATTGCAGGAACAGTATACTAAAGTGTATTGAGAGGTATGATGGTAGTATAATCACAATATAGTATAAATTTTAGTTTCAAAATCAATATAAATTAACGGGTATAGTGCAAAAAAGAACACGATACAAAATAATGTAGTGTTATGGAAAGGTGTAAACGATTCTGTTATGAGATGAGTATACAACCAGAGAGATCAGAATAAACGATAGCGGCAATCTTATGAGATTAAGTTGTAAAAATGAAATAACAGTCGATGTTAGTGCACGATGGTATAATATAGTGTATTTGAATCAAGCTTCAATGGTAAACAGACAATATGAAAGTGACTGAAGAGTTGTTTACGATTTCTAAAAATACATTTAGAGTTTGCACGTGCAAAGTGCCAAGCGGCCGCTGCGGTTTTCTTCTGGCGCTGCGGCCGCTTGCAATTTTCCGTGCGTTGTTTTCTATGTGTTTTGCAGGTTTTCCACAGGTCACTGCACTGCATTACGTGAGCAACATTGCACGCCACAGTGTATTACGTGGTACCACAAACAGCATTACGCGCACCGCTGAGTAATCAGCGCAGTGTGGAACTCGAGCACACAGCCACAGCGTAAACGACCGTTTATTTCCCCCCACAAGCAATTAATTCTGTCGTATTCGCGCTCATCGTACTCATCGTACTCTTCCTTCTTGTCCGCCGTAAACCCACGCTAACACACTCCCCTACGCTCATCGCTCTGCACACACCGCACATACTGCTTTGAAACGGCGTCGGTCGAATCTTCTCTCTGTGTTCAGCTCAGTCCTCCCCACTGGAGGAGCCACCGACCGACACAAGCAAACCCTTCGGCCTCCTACTATATAAATATCCTTTTTTTCATTTTTCAACCGCTTTTTGCCTAAATTGCAAAAACTTGATCCATTTAACAAATTTGATAGGAACAGCTATATATATATATATATATATACACGCTAAAAACACACAAACAACCGCTAGCCAAACAAACTAACAACAACTAACAACACATATTAACACATATCAAATACTAATGAGCATATTCAGATACAACTACCCACCACAACCAGACTCCGGGTTTTGGGGTAACACAACTGCTTTAATAGACTGGTGTGAAGAAAATTATGTAGTATCACCTTTCATTGCTGAATGGTCCAACACTATTTCAAACTTAATGTTCATGTTCGTCGCCACTTATTCAACTTACTCCGCATACAGAAACCACTTGGAATTCAGATTTATTATCATAGGTGCAATGTTCTTCCTAGTAGGTGTAGGTTCTTGGTTGTTCCACATGACTTTGAAATACAGATTTCAATTACTAGATGAATTACCAATGGTTTACGCTACTTGTACTCCTGCTTGGTCGTTGTTTGTAGAATTCGACTGGAATAAATGGACAGTCTACAGAGGATCAATCACTTGGCAAAGACAATGGTTCTTCTTCATTATAATTTTCTCATTGGCAACTATATTAACTTACATCTACATCGTTTCACACATTGTCATTTTATTTCAAATGATTTATGGTGCAGTAACTTTGATTGTTGTCGCTATTTCAAGTTCTTTTGCTTTAAGATTAAAGGCTTCAACTCAAGTGAAACAAAATATGTACATCACAATGAGTATAGGTATAGTTCTCTTCTCTGTAGGCTTCATCTTTTGGCAATTAGATCAAATCTTTTGCTCATTTTGGATTCACATTAGAAGAACTTACCTTTTACTACCATTAGGTACTTTATTAGAATTACATGGTTGGTGGCATTTACTAACAGGTATGGGTGTTTACACTTACTTAGTTTTCTTACAATATTTAAGAATTTTAACAACAAATAAATCATCTGATTACAAATTTATTTGGAGATGGGCTTGGATTCCTGAAGTGGTTCATAATGACTTGGCAATTACAACTAATTACTCTTTGAAATTTAGAGGTGATTACATAACGGAAACAAATCAAACTGTAAATGTTGATAACTCTAATTCTAATTAACAACTTTCAAAAAACCCCACAAACACAGTAAACAAATCAACTGGACTTAAAAAAAAAAAATTCAATATAATAAAATAATAAAATAAAAAGATTACTCATATTTTACCCCTCTCTATTATCTCCTTTAATACATTCTTTCCTTCCTTCTATATTTTCCTATTCAATTTTTGCTTCTGTTTTTTTTTCTGACCATTTATTATCTTCAATTTTCTTTTTGCGCTTTTTGCATACAATTGCATCCAATGTCTGGTATAAATTTCTCACTGATCTTTCTCTTTTCACAAAAAATATTGTAAAAAATTAAAAAAAAACATTCAGTCAATAAAACATTCTAATTTGGAAAAAAAAAAAATTGTGTATGGGTATATCTTACATACATTATATATCTCTGTCTAATTTATTTGTAAAAATAACATTAATGCATAGACTATTTTGAAAACTATTCTTCATTTCTGTTTATTTTTTTTCATGGTTTATTACTATTGAACCAAAAACTTGGCTTTTCAAACAGTAAGTGTCCAATTACTGATATCTATATACATATTTACATCTCTTTTTTTTGTTTGATTTTATCTTTTTATTTATCTACTGAATTAATTAATTTTCCTTTCTTTCTACTCAAATCATCTTAGACATATATGGTCCATCTAATTCATATCCAAGTTTGGCATAATAATTTCTAACACCAACACCAGAAATAACAGATAACTTACTGGAACCATGTTCTTCTCTTGCAATTCTTTCAGCTTCCTCCATTAATAATGTACCAAAACCTTGATGTTGAAACTTACGTGGATCTCTAGAATGCAATGGCACCACTGAACCATAAACGTGTAATTCTCTAACTAATGACGTTCTTTGCTTGGTAAATTCCTTTCTATAGGTATATTTTTTAGAACATTTTCTCAACCTTAATAGCCCAATCAAAATATCTTTCTTTGGATCTTCATATGACAAAAATGTTTCCCAACCACCATTGGCATAATAGTCTCTTCTTATTAATTCAACTTGATCAGGTGAAACTTTATTATGTACTTCTTGAATACCAACTTCTCTGGTACGTACATCTCTAGATTTAGTACCAAAATCTTTCATCCTTGCCAATGCTAACTCTCTTAAATTACCATTGTCAACACCTGATGTAACAAGAGGCATTGGAATATCTCTTTGAACACGATAGATTCTGGTCCATGGTGGCACTAAAGCAAGAATTCTAGCAACAAGATCCACTAAGGCATTTGCATTATATGATTTATATCTACCCGTTTTCCATAATTCATATAACCCGGTACCTCTAATAACTAAGGTTGGATATATTTTTAACCCATCACTTCTAAACATTGGGTTTTCAAAATATTCTTTGAATTGTTCAATATCTCTCTCCATACCAACATTTGGCAGATCGGGCATCATATGTGAAACCACTTTATAACCGGCATCTTTGGCAGTAGAGAAAACTTCAGCAACAGACTTAACTGTATGACCACGGTTCGTATCTCTAGCGACATCCTCATAAATAGATTGAACACCAATTTCTAACCTAGTACAACCATAATTCAACATATCATCCAAATGTGTTTCGGTACAGTAATCAGGTCTCGTTTCGATAGTAATACCAACACATTTAATATTACTCATTTGTGAATAATAAATTGATTCCATAAGATTACTACCATTATAACCAGATAATGCATTATGTAATTGAACAATGAAATTTTCTCTGTATTCTTTAGCTAATGACATAAAAGTACCACCCATAATAACATATTCAACTTTATCAATTGAATGACCTAATTGTTTTAATTGTTCCACTCTACCACGAGCTTGTTCGTATGGATCATAACGTGCTCTAATGGCACGCATTGATGTTGGTTCGTAACCAGTGTATGATTGTGTAGAATATTCAAAATCGGAATCTGGACCACCAGGACAATACACACAGATATTACCAGTATATGCAATATGTGGACAACGATGTGGTTTACACATGACGGCAACAACAGCAATACCAGAGGCAGTTCTCACTGGTTTGGCCTTTAATTTGGGCAACAAATATTTTTTGTATTGGTCAGGTATAGAATTAATAATATCAGTTAATCTTGGTTGCTGTTTCAATTTATATTTCTTGGAATATTTTGTAATTAACCCATTTAAATTGATCTCACTAGAATTCGTTAGGGACCCAGTTAGTTCATTTGTGATATCTGAACAACATTGAACGAATCTTTCCTTTTCAGGAGCTAAATTTTGTCTATTTTTAGGACCTTTACCACGACGACCCATATTTACACTATTTCACACAGAATATATAACACAATAACACCAAGTGTCTCTAGAACAAGTCTGTATTTTTGGTTGTATGAACTGAAATAAACTTGAAATTTCAAACTCATCGCAATTTGGAAAAAAAAGAATCCAATTCTTCGTCTCGAGTGATTTTCAAACGACACGTTTTTATGAATTTGAACAAAAAGCCAATTAGAAATTTCTTAAAGTGACAACTGACAGTGATCGTTTGTGTTAAAACTAATACAATTGCCTCGTTATAGACTTATATTGATTGGTCAAACACGATTTTATTGCCATATCTAACAATTTGCGCAATACACACGTCACCTGCACTAATAAGTCATTATAGACACAAATTTGCATAAAATAAACAAATATCAAACTTTCAGCATAGATTAGGATAGATAAAATTCATAATACATTGATTCTGAAAAATGACACCTGAGGCTAAAAGAAGAAAGAATCAGAAAAAGAAATTGAAGCAAAAATTAAAGAAACAATCACAAAAATTAGATAATGATAATAATGGTAATATAGAAAACAGTTTAAATGAAGGCACCGATGACACACAATTTTCACAAGATTTATCAATTGATGATAATGATACAATTAGTTTAGGAAGTGAAGATGTCCCAGTTTCAAATCAACAAGACATAATTGATACTATAGAAGACAAATCGTTATTTGACCAAATTAAGGAACCTTCATCTGAGGATGTTGAAATAGTGGCATTCAAACAAGTTGAACAGAAAATTCCAGAACATATTGAATCTTTACCCCCTCAACAATGTGAGGAGCAGATTTTAGAACAAGCTGAAGAAATTGAAGAATTCCTACCTGAAAAAATTGAACAACATATTTTGGAACAAACTGAACAAATAGAAGAAAATATCGAAGATTCATTACCTAAAGAAACTATTCAAGTAAGTATGAATAGCGGTTTTTCTGAAGCTATCCCAGAACAAACTCAAGAAGACTTTGAACAGGTTGTTCCTGAACATATGCAAGATCAAAATGAAAGATTAGTTGAAAACTCATTGCCACAAATCGATAACTCTGATAATTTATTTCCTGACTCTAAAGATGACGAATTGTTTCCAAATTCCAAAGATGAAGATCTATTTCCTGACTCTAAAGATGAAGAGTTGTTTCCAAATTCCAAAGATGAAGATCTATTTCCTGACTCTAAAGATGAAGAATTGTTTACAAATTCCAAAGACGAAGATCTATTTCCTGACTCTAAAGATGAAGAATTGTTTCCAAATTCCAAAGACGAAGATCTATTTCCTGACTCTAAAGATGAAGAATTGTTTCCAAATTCCAAAGATGAAGATCTATTTCTTGTTGAACAAAATGAACAGTCCCTGCTAATTGACAATAATCAATCCTTAGCTACTATCAGTAGCAATGAACAATTGTTGTCAATTAGTAATAATGAATTAATAAATAATGATAATAACGTTAACGATAATGAAATACATCAAAAAAATGATACCAATGAGTTATCTATAAATATTGATGGTAATGATGATTTCTTCACAAACACTGATAGTGAAGAATTATTAACAACTTCTAAAGATAATGAAATAGCTTCGAGACAAAATGATGAAAATGAAGTACCTATTGTAACGGATGAAATACAGCAAGCTGCCTACCAGAAAATTGCCACAGCTAATTATGATATTGATAGCAACGCTAATGATAATGATGATATTAATGATAATGATAAAATTAATGATGATGACAATGATATCAAAGAAGCATTTTTTACCAA
Organism: Grigorovia yakushimaensis; assembly: GCA_003709265.2. Taxonomy (NCBI): domain Eukaryota; kingdom Fungi; phylum Ascomycota; class Saccharomycetes; order Saccharomycetales; family Saccharomycetaceae; genus Grigorovia; species Grigorovia yakushimaensis. The sequence continues at coordinate 18,770 of PPOC02000475.1, read as the reverse complement.
TAATGATATTGAAGACACAAAACCATTACCAAATACCAATCAAGATGAAGAGCTTCTTTCAAGTGTTACTAAAAATGATGAATTATTTCCAAACTCTACACAAGAATTATTTCCAATTGCAAAGGAACAAACTATCATTCGTTCAACTGAGCAAACTCAAGGAGTCCAGAACACTAATGAAGTTGACGATGAAATAATGCAAAATAGCACTGTTCTACATAATCCATATTTTTCAAAAAATTCTACTAAAGTTTTTGAAGGTTCTAATGATGAATTAATGCTTTCAGTCGAATCAAAGAATGTAAGTCCAACGCATAGTTCCAAACAACAATCTTATAAGAATGATGTTGTTGACAGTATTAACTCGACTAATTTAGCACCTCTGGAAGCAGATGTTAGTAATGATAAAACTGAATCAGTAAAACCAAATGAAACTGATGGCAATGGTAATGATGACTTATTTGGATCAAATGGCAATGATGAATTGATGCCTTGGGAAGAAAATACTCCATCTTCATCTGGCAGTCTGGTTGATAAAGATAATGAAGAAAAGTCAATTAATACATTTGAAAACTTTAGTTTGATCGATAAATCTGTTTCCGCACTTAATGCCAATCCAACTTCGGATAAAGATGAGCAAAGTATCACTGAACAGAAGGAAGAATTCTCCAATAGTAATAAGTTTTCCTTTTTACAAGATGATGATGATTTATTGGATGATGATGATGACAGCTTCTTAGAATCTGATGAAGAAATAGAGAACCGAAATGCAAAAGAGCCGGTTAAAAATACACTACCAAAACAAGAGGAAGCTAATAGCTTATCGATTCCACCTGGTACTGTAACTTCAGATATACAACCTGATTTATCTCAACGTGCAGTCTCCCACAAGTACACGCCAAGCCCATCGCAACTGTTACAACCGAGCAGAAAATCTTTAACTCAGTATCCACAAGAACTATCCACAGTTCCAAATACAGGAAACAATGCATCTATTAATCATTCAGGAATGATGAAAGGTACCATTATAGCACCATCTCCTTTAGGTTCTAACGCTATGCTTGCCTCTGCCTCATTAGGAGTCAATAACACGGTTGTTGCTCCTTCATCATTGCAAAAGAAAGATGCTGTTGAAAACTTCAAAAAACTTGATGCTGAAAAGAAAAAATCTGATGCATATGACTTCCCATCTAATTTATTGATCAATAAAGTAAACCCATCGCATGCTAAACCTGTTAAAGTTCCCATGCCAGTAAGTGTGGCTACACCAACTGTGCCATTTAACGGTGGAGTTCAATATAACCCGGCGCCTGCTCCAGTTTCACACATTAGAAGTTTAAGTAATGGCTCTAACGGTAGTGATCGTTTAAAGGGAAGATATGGTCCTCGTGTTTCAAATGTCGGACCTACTACTTTAACTCCAATTCCTGATGATAAACCACCGGCATTTAATCAAGGTCCGTTTTCTACCTTAAAAACCGAAGCTAATAACAGACTGACAGTCCAAACCAAGAATTTTGATAATGAAAGTCCAGTTAACAGTGGTCCTTCATCTGGGAAAAGAATGGGTCACTCAAGAAAAACTTCAAGTATTTATTCACCATCAATGAATGAAACAGCTTCAAAATATGCACCAACTGTGAATCCGCAACATCTAAAAACTTATGAGATGACACAACCTACGGATTTAAAGCAAAACATGCCATCACAATATTTACCAAAGCAAAACGTACCACCACAAAATGCACCACAGCAAAACTACCAACAGCAAAACTACCAACAGCAAAACTTACCTCAACAGAACGTACCTCAACAGAGTTTGCCACCGTACACATTCCCAAATCAAAATGCTTCTATTCCATTAGTACAACAAAATGTACCACAGTCATCATTCCAAAAACATCAAAACCCTGCTTCTTTTTCACAAGCGGGAAACTATCAACCTCAGTTACCTCGCCGTTTATCGATTGTTCCTAACCCATCTATAGATGGATCGATTTACCCAGCTAACAGTGCTCCCGTTTCGACTAGTAAACCCCCAATGACAAGTAGATTTAATAGACTGTCAAGTGAAGTAGAACCACCCATTGATAATAATGTCCTGCTAACTCGTCAATTCCCTATATTTCATTGGAATAACTTCAATAAAGTGGTATATGGTATTCCTGTAGGTAATTATATGAATAATACTTCTAGTTTAGAAGCCATTAAAGTAGCCAAATACGAAGATATTATTGAAACTGATCAATTATTTAATTCATTCCCGGGTCCGTTAGTCAACAAAAAGAAAAAAGACATTGAAAAGTGGTTAAATGCTATAGTCGAAGATACAACCATCGAAGACCAATCACTTGAAAAAATAGTTTGGTTATTATTAATGACCAAATTAAGAGAAGATTATACCTTAATGGATATTTCGCAAATATTATATGATACTTCTGAATTGCAGACATATATTTCTCAACCTCATAACATGACTAATCAAATTCCAAATGCCCACAGACTGGACGTGAATGGCCAGATGAAAGTTTTAGCCATGCTACAAACAGGTAATCACGATGGTGCCCTAGAGATTGCTTTACAGCATAAAGATTATGCTATGGCTTTAATGATTGGTTCTTTGACGGGAAAGGAAAAATGGGCGGAGGTGGTTCACAAATATTTATCTGAAGAGTTTGCCGATTCGGGTCATGCTGGTAATGTTTGGGCTAATTTATTATCGCTTATTTTCCAAGCATTTGTTGGTAATTCAAAGATGGCAGTTCAAAGATTTTATGAAAACGAAAACGAAAGTCAATGGGCAATTGAAAATTGGAGAGTCATAGTATCTGCTATGTTGACAAATGTTGTTGAAACTGGAGATGGTAAAAAGTTACCACCATTAATTATGGAATTTTTATTGGAATTTGGTGTATTTTTACATCATAAAGGTCAATTTGTTATTGCCAATATTTTATTTATGATTGCCGATATTCCATTTTCTAATGTTCCAATATTGAAAGATTCTGATGTTAACTTCCGATACATAGGAAATGCTCACTCGATCCATGGTATTATATGGTCTGAATTGTATCAATTCACTTACTTAGAGGAAAACCATAAATTGGCAGATTATGACGATTTACTTGCTTTAAAAGTTTACCACGCTTACTGTTTACATGAAAAAGGTCAGTCAGCTGCTGCTTCCAAATACACTGAATACATCACCTCAAAACTGAAGTATATGAAAAAGTCGGATATTCTTGCCTTGAATATTGCAAACAAACTCGATGAATTGAATGACAACATCACTCAAACTACTAGTAGTTGGTTGACCAAACCAAAATTAAGTAGTGTATGGGGACAGTTAGATAAATCGTTTAATAAATACATTGGTGGTGATGACGATCCTATACCAAAGACTAAAAACAAAACTGTCTTCGATAATTATACGCCTAATACATCAAACAATTCTTCAGTTGTCGATTTGTCTCAAAACCAAAGCTTTACTCCTTATAAATTAAACACTGAACATACTGAAAACGATAATAACGAATTACATAGATCAACCAACACACCAAGTAATGATTCATATCTGCCACGAAAAATTCAGTCAGCAATTGATACAACCGCATTTTTAGAAAATGAGCCCTCGGCTTTGCAATACCCTGCTAGACATATTTCAACCAGACAACCTAACCAGTTGACTGAAAATTTACAAAGTGGATTTGGAAATAGCAAAATTGAGAGCAAACTATCTCATAGATATGCTAAGAATACAAGAAGTCCAAATCCTTTGTTTGCTGCTAATGCTACTCCAAAAGCTCCATCAAGAACAAGTCCATATTCAAATTCTAATCCAGCAAGTTTATCTTATTTACCGGAGACTCCTAACGCTCCAAAGCAAGAAGTTTATCCGATTAGCGTCCCTCAAATTGGTAACAATATCAAGTCTCCTTTCAAACCTCACGCTCCTTCAGAACCTTATGCTCCATCTTTGAACGACACTCATTCAATTATTAGTGCTCCACTAGTGCCTACTGCCCTACCTGTGGCTAATGCTCCACCTGTGGCTAATGCTCCACCTGTGGCTAATGCTCCACCTGTGGCTAATGCTCCACCTGTGGCTAGTGTTCCACCTGTGGTTAATGCTCCACCTGTGGTTAATGCTCCACCTGTGGTTAATGCTCCACCATTCAATGGAAACAAGCCAGGTGAAATTGTTCCTTCCAGTACTATGAATACTCCAACTCCTATTGAATCATCAGTCATGGTTGCCGAATCTCCTGTAGAAGATTCAGAAAATATAATGAGCATCCAACCTGAGGAAGAATTGCCATTAGTGGATAGCGTACCTCCAACAGTTAATTCGCCTCCTCCAATGAATATTCCACCAATGAGCGCATCATCTCTCATTCACGATAATTTGAACAATGTATCTCCATCAGATTCAAGTCTACAAGCTACGGAGAAACTAATAATGAAAATTCCAACTGATAACTTAACAGATATTGAAAGTAGTGATGCATATAAATTGCATGTCTCTCCATATACACCAATAACCGAGAAGGAACCTACGAACATGTCCAATGAAGTAGTCTCGATGCATGAAACTCCAATCAAACAAACTAGCACATATTCTACTTCATCAACAGAAAACAAGACTTCCTTAGTAGCTGATCAATATAAACCCAATGTTTATGCGCCAAAAAATCAATTTGAATCGATTCAAAATGCGAATTATGGAAATGATTTTGCTCAAGAAGAATTTGTGGAAAAGGTGAACTTAGATAATGAAAAAGCCCTGACAATTCAAAATATAGAGAACTCGATTCAGGAAGAGCGAACTTTTGATGGGTACAAAGTTGAGGCCTCTGATAATGTATCTGATGATGTAAATCAAATGAGCACGAGTCCATATGGTGTTCTACCTGAATCAGTTACTAAAGTCAACCCATATGCACCTGTTCAAAACATTGGTGGATCATTAAGTGCAACTTCATATCTACCACCACCCACCACTTCCAACGCCGCAATCGACACTACTTCTGATATTCCATCTGATGTCACATCTAATGTAACACAGAGTTTTAGTTCAAATCCTATGGAAAGCATGGTTAGTATGCCAATACTAAGTGATCATTCAGCCAATCAAAACTTTGGTTTGGGTTCCATTCCTCAATTATCTACTAACGAATATATTTCTAAGAATACTAGTTCATTAGGGCTAGCTAAAATCATTTCTCCTGAAGTCACTGCTGAACAGAAGTTTAGCCCAATGAATAACTCTAACGCTACTTCAATTAACAAGAATTTTGAACCGATAATCAAGCCATCTTCATCCAACATAACATTTAGCAACTCCATAAGAACTTCTGAGATTCAATATAATGATATCGTCGTAGATGAATCTGACGACGAATCTGAAGAAGAAAAAGATGCCAAGAAAGAAAAGGTAAACGTTACTAAAGAAAGCTCTAAGAAGCAAGAGAAACAAGGCTCAAAGGATCCAAAAGCTGGTTGGTTTGGTTGGTTAAAGAAAGATCCAAATGAGAAGAAGGCTGTTAAGGCCAAATTAGGCCATCAGAATAACTTTTACTATGACGAAAAATTAAAACGTTGGGTCAATAAAGATGCTACTGCTGAAGAAAAAGAGAAATTGAATGAAGCTGCAGCTCCACCACCACCACCAATCGTTAAACGTAAAGAACCAGCAATTAAATCAGCACCACGTAAATCAATTTCAGTTCCAAATAAAAACACCTCTCCAATGCCATCTACCATATTACCAACAAATCCATTGACTGGGCAACCATTAGTTCAAACCAGTAGAATTGTATCACCTCAACCATCGGGTATTCCGATGCAACCAATAAATGAATCCGTTTCAGTTAATGCATCAGTAACTGCAACGACGACAGATGAGTCTGTTAGAACACAAGATTCAACGTCAGCTGTTGAACCAATTGACACAGCAATTGCATTTTCAACTAATACTCCTGTTACACCTGTGCCTGTACCCGTTGGTGCACCACCAAGTAGTGCGCCAAAAGTTAACCTTACTGGTAAGAAGGCCAATGGTTTAGATGATATTCTAAATATTGCCAGTGCTGGACCAGGTCATTCAACAAGAAGGAAAAAGAAGGGTGGTGCAAGAGGCTACGTTAATGTTATGGAAAATATGTCATAGTTTTAATATAATGTATATATAGTTATGTATTTTAAAAATACTTTTGTCATACTACTTGAATTTCCAGCAATAAAAAAGTTTTTGAACAATTCATAAACATTTTGGCTTTTAAATAGAGGTTTAGAATATATTTGATTACCAATTATAGTCTACATTATACAAAACAATGAGCATTCAACGGTTCTTCTCTGCGATGTTTGATAATTTCCAACAAAATTGCAAATAAAATTTGAAGTTTCTCTTTTATTTTGAACGTTTTGATATTTTGATATTTTTCAAATTAAAATTCACTTTCTCAGCGGTTAAAATTCTAAAGAAATAATAAAATGGTATATATAGTAGATGTTGAAGTGAGGAAAACATGCTTCCAGCTGGTAAGTAAGTTTATAGAATCTTTAAATGATGAGTCATACGCTTCCCATCTGAAAAACTTTTTGAAACTGCTAAAAAGTGTGATAATAAGAAAACTGATCCATTACTCCTGGGATCAACTGACTCATTTATCATTGAGCAGTGCTGATTTCTTTTCAGAAGGACATGGTAATATAAGCATCCAAGAACCACCGACTGAGGCTCAAACACAGTTAATTAAAAGTCTACTTAAAATTATATTTCATCAAATAAATACAAATGTGAGCGTAAATGGCTATACTAATGAAAGTCATGATAACCTAATCATATCCTTATTTTTGAAAAGGATCACCGTTGAATGCTTCCAAAAAAATGGTGTGAATATTGAGTCATTGAATAAGGATAACCTAAATTTACATGCCATAATAAAAGAGGCGTTAACACAGCAACTTAATCGCTCTTTCAATAAAGAACATTATTCCTCTAATTTAGAATCTAAATTTACAATTAATTTCTTTAGCTGCACCGAAGAATTTAAAGAAGACTTACTTTTAGAAGATTTTGATAAGATAGATTTGAAAACAGGCTCTTGCTCAATGGACGAGTCAACTATTTTTTCAGCGGAAGAAGAATTCAATAATGCAGCTTTTGTTAAAAACACTAATGACAATGGTGATGAATATAGTTTGAAAAATTTACTCTCCAAAGAAACGTTGAACTTTGCAAAAATTACAGAACTACCTAGTGAATTATTGGAGGGATCGTGGGAAACATTATTTCTTGAAGATAATCTCAAACAGAGAGTGTTCAGCTATGCAACAATATCCATGGAATTAGAAAGTTACTCTAAAGAAATGAACTTGGATAATTTTCAGTTGAATAATACTTTGATGAATAATAAATTATTGTTAGTTCATGGGCCGCCCGGTAGTGGTAAAACAACCCTTTGTAAATCTTTATGTCAAAAGTTGGCTATTAGAAATAAACATTTTTTGGCCGTTGACCTCGTTAGTCCAAATTATAAGGGTATTATGGTGGAAATTTTTTCTTCTCACATCTTTTCTCGTTGGTTTGGAGAATCATCTAAGAATATTAGTATACTTTTCGATGATATTGAAAAATTATTAAAATTGAATTTGAACAAGGAAACATTTATATGTGTTTTAATTGATGAAGTGGAAGCCATTGCCGGCTCAAGACAAACATTAATTAACAAGAATGAATCAAATGACAGCGTCCGTGTTGTTAATACATTATTGACAAGATTAGATTCTTTAAAAAAGTACAGAAATTTTCTCATTTTGGCGACGTCTAATTTGTTAGATTCATTAGATCCAGCGTTTATTGATAGGGCAGATGGTGTATTTTATGTCGGAAACCCAAATAAAACAGCCATTTTTAATATAATATGCACTAGTATAAATACTCTAATCAAACTGAAGATTCTTCATATTGACCAAGAAGTTGAGGATATTGCAAAATCTCAGTATCAAAATATTTTAAACACATTAGCAGAAAAATGCTTTGTAAGTAAGAAAAGTAGACCTTTTTTGTAAATTTAATTTGGTAATGCTATTTTTATACTAACAACTTTTCTAAGAGCGTGAAGATGAGTGGAAGGACTTTGAGAAAATTGCCCATGCTATGTCTTTCAGAAAATTTTGATGAGTTACCAGTGGATTTTACAAGCTTTTTGATCGCCATGGCACAAACGATAAGAATAATAAATATCTAAAAATGCTTTTTTAACGTCTAAAAATGATATTTTTTATTAAAAATTAATGTTATATAGTAATGTTACATCTTATATCATGATATAAATAAAAAATAGTAATAATATTATTATCAATGCAATGTTTTAATGAAAGTGTCTAAATTATATTCTTCTTCATATTGTGATGAATCCCACAATTCATTTAATTCGCCAAGCGCTTCCTTTGCTTTACCACTCAAACCAGTTTCATTAGCAATATCATCCATGGAGGAACTCTTGGCAGCTGGTGTCTCCTCTTTATCTTGAGAAGGAACTTTTGAAGTATCGAATAAATCAAGTAATTCATGGGTGTCCATTGATGACAAACCACTGTTCTGTTGATTAACCACAGTAGAGGCAATATTCATCTTGAATTTTTGTAAACCCATAATCTTTTCCTCTAAAGTACCTTTAGTAATAATTCTGTAAACGTTAACAACCTTCTTTTGACCTAATCTATGTGCACGATCCATAGCTTGTAAATCATTCATTGGATTCCAGTCATGTTCCATAAATATAACTGTATCAGCACCAGTTAAGTTTAAACCTAAACCACCAACCTTTGTAGTTAATAATAAACAATCAATTGATGGATCTTCATTAAACTTTTTGACCACTTTTTGTCTATCACGAGGGTCAACACTACCGTCTAATCTCATATAAGTAACTGATGGCATATATCTCTTAAATAAATCGTTTTCAACCATATCCAACATATCTTTCAATTGACAAAAGATTAATGCCCTATGTTGTGAAATGACGTTTGGACCAGCAAAGAAGGAATTGTTCTTCTTTTCAGCATCTTCTTCACCAATACCACATTCAAATAAAAGCGTTCTTAAGGCATTTAATTTAGGGGCATTGGTGACATCATGTAAATCTAAACCGGTCTGTTTCAAATATACTTCAACTTGTTTCATCTGTGGATGGTTTGGAGATAATACTAATGCGGGGTGGTTACATAATTTTCTCATGTATTGTAAAGCTTGGAAAATGTGCTGTTTACTATCAACGTCTGCGGTATTTTCAACATCTTTTTCAACAACATTTTTTTGTTTTCTGGCAAAGTCTTCATAAAGTTGTTTTTGTAAGTCACTTAATTCACAATAGTAATCTTGAATAATTTTTGGTGGTAAATCTGATAAAACATCTTCCTTCAATCTTCTTAACATAAATGGTAATACTTGCTTATGAAGTGCTTCTAATGCCAAAACACCAGCTTCTTGTTCCTTGGACGACGTTTTACTATTTCTAGAGGCGGCAATTGGTTTAGCAAATCTTTCTTGGAACATCTTTTCTGTACCAAGGAAACCAGGCATTAAGAAATCAAATAATGACCATAGTTCAACAACATTATTTTGAATTGGAGTACCAGTTAAAATTAAACGATGATTAGCCCTTACCATTTTAACCGCTTTTGCTAATTTAGATTGAGCATTCTTAATAATATGACCTTCATCTAAAATACAGTAATTGTAATCATATTGATTAATGACTTGAACATCGTTTCTAGCAACATCATATGAAGTAACAACAATATCGGCAAAATTTAGTTTATCTTTCAATAAGTGACGGGTAGATGGACCACCAGCATAAACTAAAACCTTCAAAAATGGAGCATATTGTTCAAACTCACTTTCCCAATGACCAGTTAAAGATGGTGGACAAATAATTAAGGATGGCAATGGTCTTGTTTCAACAGATTTAGTTACCTTATAATCTTCACTTCATCAAGATATTGATCACTAGCAATAATACAAATAGTTTGTAAAGTTTTACCCAACCCCATATCATCACATAATATACCATGTAAATGGTATTTGTTCAAAAATGCTAGCCAATTGATACCGTCTTGTTGATATTTTCTTAAAGTAGCTTTGATTGCCACTGGAAGCTTAAAAGGTTTAGCCTTAGATGGATCCATCATCTGTTGAATAAAATCACGCTCTCTTTCACGACCAGCGGTTAATTCAGCTGGTAAACCTTCTGGATCAGCAATACCTTCTTCTAATGGAACTAATTTGATTATTGAGGCAAAAGTAGTTGTTGCCAATGCTCTAACATCTTGATCGGCATCACTCATACGACCTAACAATGGAACAATTAAAAAGATAACATATGGTAAAATGTCAGTATCCATAGACAATGATAAATGATAGACTAATTCAGTAGCACCTTGACGATCTACAACTGAACCTGCATTATTCATCAATGGCAAAACCTCTTTTATAATAAATGGAATTACAGAAATTGGTAAAATCTTGGCCATATCAGCAAATGTTCTTGCGGCAGAATAACGTAAGACAGATAAATTAGAACGCAAAAATTTCAAATATAGTGGATATCTTGGAATAATTTCAGTTTTGATTAAATCCATGTGCATGCGTGGATAGATTGCTCTCAAAACACCTAAAGAATCAACAATTGATTGACCTAAAGCCGTATCGTAATTTTCTTGGGCTAATAAATCATCCAATTTATCCAATGAATCGAATAATATAGTTTTCAACTGTGGAATATTTTCAAATACTTCCTTTTCAAAAGTGTGTAACAACTTACCTAAGGCATACAATGCACCTTTTCTTTTTAGTTGAGCTTCTTCAGCAATTTTTCTTAGTTGTGAATCTTCTTGGATGGTGATATTTTTATCTTCTTTTGATAAAGTTAAAATATTCTCCTTTAATGATGAATTTACAACAAATTCAGGTACCTCAGAAGTATCAACACATAAGAACCCACAAAGATTTTTAACAACTTTATTGGCGACACCAACTTTACCATTTTTGATCATTATTGAAACTAAACGAATCACCGAATCACCAGCAATATGTTGTAATACTTCATTTTTTTCTTCTTTAACACTATCCATCAACGATCTAATTATGGGGTTTAATTTTGGTGGTACACCATCAAATAATAAACTAGCAGCGGCATAATTGGACAAAATACTACAAGTACGTGCACGAAGTGCTTCTTTCACTGATTCGATGGACATCAATACACGATGTCTTGCATCTTCTAATGGTTTCTTAGCCAACAATTTGTAAGAATTGCTCATAGTCTTGAATAATTTGGTATAATATTCATTATAAACTTTTTCACCAGTTTCAATGCTAAATGCTTGTGGACCAGCTTCATTTTCACCTTGAACCACTATAGCGATTCTTGGTAGTTTGTGTTGTGGTAACATACCAACATCAACAAAAGTAGCTAACAAATTTTGACATTGTGTTCTCAAAGCCTTCAAATTTGGTACTAATTCTCTGAAGATGGGTAATGTGCTTGGATCTTGTAATTGAGTATTAATAATTGGACCAAATATTGTACTGACATAACTTGGAATTTTATCTTGATCTGGATGACGTTCTAACCAAGAAGAACAGAACTGTGAAATAATGATAGCACCTAACATACGAGGTGTAGAATATGGCAATTCTAAACATTTAACCAGAATATTTGAGAAAAAAGATTGTAGAGTAGAATCTTGAAACATAGCTAAAGTTAAGCCTAATGCTCTAGCAGCTAATACTCTTGTATTAACGATAATATCTACACCTAGTAAGGTTATGTCACCAGATATCATTGGAGTATCGATGTTAATTTTTTCGGAAGCTTTAGATGGTGGAATATCAGATTGATCCTTGGTATCACTAATTGATCTTTTCCTTTCTGGGTGTAGTTGATAATGCTGCGATGGTTTCAATATATATTGACCTTCCATACTGTAATTTTTACCGTTTTCACCAATTGGTGTATTTAGCAAATGCAGGACTGGTTGCAAATGTTTACTTAATACATGATCAATGGATTTATCAGTGTGCTTTTGTTTATAATGGTTTAACAATTCAACATAAATATCGAATGACTGGTTCAAAATATCTTCATGTTGTTCCAATAATATATTTTGAAAAATCAATCTGAATACTTTACCGTTTAACCAATTTTTAGTTGAATCATCTTTAATGGATAAAAATGCATCTAATAAATTTAAAACAGATCTTCTCACAGATGAAATTGAATGACGTAAAAATGGATATAATTTAGGTACTAAAGATTTAAACGACCATTCAGAAGGAAACTTTAATGCCTTTTCCTTAAGAATATTTAAAACTTCTTGATGTTGACATAATTTAGCAAAAAGGTCCATAACCGAACCTACACTTGATGATAAATCATCTTCTAAATGAGTTAACGAAAACCAAATTGTTGTTAAAACTAAATCAATCTTATCAGATTGTAAATTTAAGAATTCGTTCGTTATTGGTGTCAGTATGGATGCAGCAACGCTTTGTACATCATCATCAGTTTGATTTAAACCATACAAAACAATACTTACTACATTTTCTAGTAAGTTTTGATCTAACAAAAATTTTGATTTAATACTGACAAAATAACGTATACCAAGTAACCCACCATGAGTTGCTTCCCAAACTTTATTTGGTTGGCCCGTTATTATTGGATCTTGTAATGCTAATTGTTCTAAACAATGAAAAATTTTTAATGATAATTCATCAGATAAATGTATCAATAATGCAGCTAAAGTTTGTGCAGCAGATTCACGTACCGGTGCAACAACAGTATCATAAATATAATCACCAAATCTATCCAATGCAAAAATTGTTAATAGTCTAGTAGCTAAATCTTCTAACGATCTATTATTTCTTAAATCATTTTCCTCTTGATCAACACCTTTTACTCTACCTATACTTTTAGCATGTTTCTTAACTAATTCTCTTAGACCCAATGCCGCACCATGTCTAATTTCCCATGAATCGTCCATTAATTTGTCTAACAATAATTCATAAATACCTTGTAATTGCCAAACCAATCCAGCAACTTTTTCATGCTTTTCCATTATTTTAACAGCTTGTGTTTCAATCATTAATTTAGTTGGATCTACTTGTTCAGTTATTTCTAATTTAGGGTTTTTAAATGTTGAAGGAGCTGAAGTGCTACCAAGATTATTATTATCATCTATACTATTGTTACCATTATTCATATTATTATCATTATCATTATATTTTTGTTGTTTCAACAACGATTTAGAAAGTGAACTTTCTGTAATATCCACTGATTTGTTTGAGCTCGTTGATTTAGCTTGCATTTTCTTCTTTCTCTTAGCCATTGCCAGCATTCTTGCGGATTTTTTCGAAGTGGTAGAATCATTCGTTATTGATTTTTTAGCATTTGCTAAATCTGTTGTGCTTGTTTCCTCTGGTTTAACTTGTTTTGATTTTTTCAAATTTTCATTAAAATTGTTTATATTAACCGCCAGTAGTATTTTACCACTCTTGAATAATTCATTTAATTTCCAATTTGACAAATTCATTAAGTTCGACAAATCTTGCATCAACCAGTCAATTTCGTTATTTGCCTTTAATTCTTCTAATTTTAATTCTATATCGTTTTCTAATTTTATTTTTGCATTTTCTTCCAATTTAACCTTTATTTCACTATCAGTTTCAGTGGTGTTACTACTAGAATGGCTGACATTATTATTATCGTTATTATTATCATTACTATTACTTATATTTATATCTGTATTTTCTGGCTTTATGCTTGTTTCTAATTTAGTATTATCATTTTCATTTGGATCCCAAATTTGAGCATATTTAACAATATTACCCAGAGCTCTAGCGGCAGTAACTCTGGTCTCCCATTTTTTCGATAAAAGAAAGGGATATACCCTAGATAAAAGAGATAATATATCTTCTGGATGTTGTTTAGCAATATCACCCATTTGATCAGCTGCCATATTTCTTACAATTTTTGTGGAACCAGTCTCTAACAGGAGCACCTGTCTGTCTAATCTCGATACCTTCGACGTCATTGTGTATGTGTATCGTACGTGTATGTGTGCGTGTATGTGTCTGTATGTGTTACAATGTGTGCTAGCTGTTTGTTGTGTTCTCCCTAAAACAATAACAGAATTTCAATCTTTACAAGATTTTAATTAGCCGCCCAATTTTTCTTTTTGCTCCAAAACCGCCGGGTAACCGCTATGCCCTAGCTGGGAAAGAAACTTCACGCTTTATTTTCAAACTGTTTATATACAATTGCACCAATCGTAAAAATTCGATTCGCAACACGGAAAACTATCTTGTCACACTGAACGAAAACAACGCGTACTCGCGGAGTAACACCACTCGTCACTGCAACCAGCACTGTTACTCCCTTATACATCTATTGGTTAACCACACAGCTCATAATTGTCCACATTCAATATGACTACATACATTATGTTTACTGTAATTATGTTTACATATGACTGAGCACCCAACCACCCACACGAATCAAACTGAAAAATTTATCTTTCGCATTGCAATGACGCAAACTTTCCGCGTATAAATTATTTTTTCTCTTTTTTTTTTTTCATTTTTCACTTCTCACTTTTCTTTAGGCATTCTTCCTCTATATTTTTCAAAAATTTCCATATTAACAAATCACAAACAAATCAAAAACCAAGTTAACAAATGCCAAGTATGTTTTAATAAAATTATTATATTATTTTTGCATTGTCTATTTGATAATGATGTAGAACACTCTGGTTATTTTCTTCGAAATTGTTGTTCAATTCGAATAGAATCAAAGTCGTTTTATAGGGGAATCGGGACCTCATAAATATAATAATTTAAACAAATTCTTTACATTTTTTTTTTTTTCGATTATATCGTCTCACTTCGATGCAATTTAAGTTTTCTTACGTAATTAAGTTTAAGTTACACTAAACCCCGACACTTTAGTTGTAACCGTTTAATTATAACTCTTTGAATGAAAACCAAAAAAAAAACAAATACCATATGTTTTGCATGGAAGTTCATGCTGGACCTTTTTTTGTTTGAATTGTGTCAGAAGGATGTGAGTGATGAAAAAAAAATATTGTATTGAATTTGAATTAAATTATTGTATTTATGTAGTCTCTTGTTCAAGATATCCGATGTAATCATTATTTTGTAGTAGTTATGTTATATGTTCCAATAATAACAAATGTACTAACAATTGTAATTCAAATTTTCTATTCTTGAAATTTTTGAAGTTAATCTTGCAAATAGGAACTCCAAACACTTATTCCAAAACTTACTCTACTCCAAAGAGACCATACGAATCATCACGTTTAGATGCTGAATTAAAGTTAGCTGGTGAATTCGGTTTGAAGAACAAGAGAGAAATTTACAGAATTTCTTTCCAATTATCTAAGATTAGAAGAGCTGCTAGAGACTTATTAACCAGAGATGAAAAAGATCCAAAGAGATTATTCGAGGGTAACGCTTTGATTAGAAGATTAGTCAGAGTTGGTGTCTTATCTGAAGATAAGAAGAAATTAGATTATGTTTTAGCCTTAAAGGTGGAAGATTTCTTAGAAAGAAGATTAC
Organism: Grigorovia yakushimaensis; assembly: GCA_003709265.2. NCBI lineage: Eukaryota > Fungi > Ascomycota > Saccharomycetes > Saccharomycetales > Saccharomycetaceae > Grigorovia > Grigorovia yakushimaensis. The sequence goes on along the minus strand of PPOC02000475.1, from coordinate 3,124 downwards.
AAACTCAAGTTTACAAATTAGGTTTAGCTAAATCTGTTCATCACGCTAGAGTTTTAATTTCTCAAAGACACATTGCTGTTGGTAAGCAAATTGTTTCTATCCCATCTTTCATGGTTAGATTAGATTCTGAAAAACACATTGATTTCGCTTCTACTTCTCCATTCGGTGGTGCTAGACCAGGTAGAGTTGCTAGAAAGAACGCTGGTAAGAACTCTGAAGGTGATGCTGAAGCTGATGAAGAATAAATTAATTAATATTCTAACTTATACACACAACATATAATAAGCACATATAAACTTTGAAAAAAAATTGAATTATTTACATTGCAAGGGATACATACGTAAATTATGCATGGTATTACAAGCGACAACACATTAAATCGCTGCAAGACCCCAAGTAGTCTTTTTGTGAGACTAGCACACCCAACCATTTCTTATAGCTTTTGCGTTTTTTAAAATGGAAAAGTATAAAAATTATTTCCAAAAACGGTGTGTTTATATTTTTTTGGCTGGTCCTATGGGACCTTCGCCTTTTCCTTCTAATGTTTTAGGCATAAATTGAGCCTAGAATACCCAAGGCTCTCTCAGTACAACATTAGTATTTCTTTGCTTAGCTCATCATCTCTGTCTAGCTCGGCAGAGGCAGTACCACTCACACTGTACCCAACAATCCCGACATATTGCAAATTGTCCACAAAGCTTGTCAAAATAATATCAATTTTTGAAAAATTCATTTCTTTGTATTGTATATAGTGATTTAATTTACTGATTTTTAAATTAGTGTTTGAGTTTAATAACCAACAGGTCCAATAACTAAAAACATATATCAAAATGGGTAAATCTCACGGTTTAAGATCTAGAACACGTTATATGTTCCAACGTGACTTTAGAAAGCACGGTGCCATTCCATTATCTACTTACTTAAAGGTTTACAAGGTCGGTGATATTGTTGATATTAAAGCTAATGGTTCTATTCAAAAGGGTATGCCACACAAGTTCTACCAAGGTAAGACTGGTGTTGTTTACAACGTCACCAAATCTTCAGTTGGTATTATCATCAATAAGATGGTCGGTAACAGATACATTGAAAAGAGATTAAACATCAGAGTTGAACATATTAAACACTCTAAATGTAGAACTGAATTCTTAGAAAGAGTTAAGTCTAACGCTGCTAAGAAGGCTGAAGCTAAGGCTCAAGGTGTCGCTGTCCAATTAAAGAGACAACCAGCTCAACCAAGAGAAGCTCGTGTCGTTTCTACTGAAGGTAACGTTCCACAAACTTTAGCTCCTGTTCCATATGAAACTTTCATTTAATTAATTAAATTTATATATAAATTTATAATTATAATTAAAATAAAGAGATTACATAAGATTAAAAATAAATTAATTCTTTAATTCTAGTTTAAGTAATTTACTCAATTTTGTTTCTATTAATATAAGACTTTTTTTGAATACAAATGATCTGGCTTGAAATTTTATTTTGTTACTTCAAAAGGAATAGGAATGAATATATATACATATATATAGGTTAGAATGAGAAAAAACACAAAAACGCAAAAATCGCTCAAACTAAGTTTGAGAAACATAATTCAATAAATCTTTGCAGTCATGTTGACAAAAAAAGATTCAGTTTTAATTATCAATTCTTCAATAGTAAATTCTCCACTTCTTTGATTGATTGCTCCAATATCTTTCCTTGAAATTCAGGATCACTAATTTGCTTCTCCACTCTGTCAATAACTGTCTTAGCAATTTTCTTTTGTTCTAATTGACGTAACGATGCTTCATATCTTACCCAAGAATCCAAAACTTCTTTTGCTTGTCTATTTAATTCAACTTCTTGTTTCAATTTAAATACATCTGCTTCTAATTGAACAGTTTCCTTGGATACGTCAAATAAAATTTTAGTAATCTTGGAAACATCAGTTAATTCTTTCACTGTTTCGATTCTTTCCTTAACTGCATTAATATGTCTATCCTTGGATGAGTTTAAAACATCAGAAACTTTATTGATTCTATCTTGTGCAAAATTAGTATACGCTGGAGCAGCATATTTAACCATAATCCCGCATACTGCCAAAAATGTAACTAGTAACAAACTTTCTTCATTTATGATATACAATTCGTTAGCAATAGCATATATCGCAGCGGCAGTAGAAGTTCCTAAAATACTTGTTTTTGATAAGACTGAATTACCTGGCAATTTATCAATAATTACTTGTGCCCTTGTTTTAGGATCCTCTTTTAACTTAAGTGGTTTATTATATCTTGCTGTAGTGCTAGATAACCCACGTAATATAATGCTAGAGACATTAGGTCTCTTCAATAACACGGATGTATTCCTTAATGCTAACATGACACTTGCTTACGATATACAATTTGTCGAAATTACTTTCGGTTTTTGGTAACTTTAACTATTGAAATTTTAATTATTTTTTATTTCATTGGATTAAATATTTTCGATGAAGGTGACTAAAACAACTGCAAGCACAGTCGAGAATATCATATACATATATGCTCTGATACTACAGTATATCAGACTAATATATGTTGCAGTGCTGGCTTTTTAATCAATGATTGCATGTGCTTGTGGTTTGTTATATGAATATATTATACATTATAGTTCTCTAATGACATTAACTAATTGTTGAATCACCTGTGAATCTTCAGTGTCATTCATCACACTATCAATTTGAGCCTCTCTCAATTGATCCATCTTTTTATATACACTTGAAATAGTGGTAGGTGATGGCGTAGTCCTGCCAGTATGTGTTTCATCTTTAACACTTGTGCTTGGTGATCTTTCCTTCTTCTTATTTACATCACTAAGTTGTGAATGAACGCTCAACAGTTCGTTGTTTGTCTTAGTCATTTTCTTTCTTTGCTCCTCCTTTCTGCTCTCTCTTTCCTTCAATAACTGTCTCATCTTCCTATGATTTTGTTTCAATTTCTTGAATTTATCCTCAAATCCTGCTGGAAAGGGATCATACATATTGATATCTTTTACTTGAGTCTTGACAGCAGTTAATTTATTCATATCGGAAAGTAATTTATCCTGGGTATTAAATAAAGGTGAAGTAACAAACCTTCTCATATTGTCATCAAATGAACCATGTAAATGGGAT
>PPOC02000474.1:39568-85358 GCA_003709265.2 Grigorovia yakushimaensis | reverse complement strand
CGGAACGGAACGAAGAACCACGAGAGTTGTAGTTGGACGAGCGATGCGCAGTGCGAATTGCGTTCATGATAACATCTCCATCAGCATCATAGGAAGTAGTGTCAGCCGTGTCAAAAGAAATATCAGGACTAACACAATGTTCCATACGTTTAGCCTTGGACATAGCATCAAATAAAGATGACGGAGGACTAATACGTAATGCTTGGCGGGTACCTGGCTTCAATCCTTTGACAAAAAGAGATGTCAAGGTTGTTTCATTGATAGCTCCGGATGGAAGGAAGTTACGGTAACGGTCAAATTCTTTACAGTAACCATCAATATTGTTACGACATTGCAATTTGGTTAATTTTTCAATAAGGTCATAAATATCGACTCTACCCATAAAAAACGTTTTCAAGGCAGATGAGATACCATCATACGTGATGTCGACTTTATTAGTCCTAGCATTGTCTAAATAACCTAAAAACCAATCTAAAGCAGCATGGGACAAGTTAAGACCTAAGTTGGAAATTTTACCGTCATCAGTGGTGATTTGAGCGGCAGTAAAACGAAATTCTAATTCTTGCAAAAAGCGATCCAACTTGAAAAGATCTTTACCTTGACCAGAGAAAGGTTCATGAGTCTTAATATCATGAATGAGTAACGGTGAGGACATATTGAGCAACCTACAACAGTTGGTTTTTTTTTCATGATCCTTTTTGAATTTTCTTCTAGAAAAATAACACTTTAAAACATAGCTATATGCCAACACTGAGAGGTTTTGCTTTAGTTTTATTCAAAATATTTTAATTAGTATGTGTTTTTTGATCTGTAATTCTTTTATTTGACATCGAACCCCTTTCCTATATTTTGTTCAGTCCTTTTTTTATAATAATTTTTACCCCTATATCTTTTGATTTTGCTGAAGGCAAATTCATGTAATTGGCACTCCGCTAGTAAAAACAAATACTTTGTTTAATTAATGTTAATATTTTAAACAAAAATTCCGACAGTTGAAAATTTTAACCTTACTTTTAAAAAACAATTTTCTTTAAAATTTTTTTGCAAAAGCAACAAACTGTTCCAAATTTCATCAATATTATATTAAGTTATATTAAGTTATATTAAATTGTATCATGCCATAGTATTTATATATTACATATTTTATATTATTATTTTTATTATTATTTTTATTATTTACCACTAGTATAATTGTTTTTTTTTTTAATTATCATTATCAGTCACCATTTTCTTTTATTTCATTTTGTAGCATTTTTCTTTCCTGTCTACCTTTTTTCATTACCTGTTTTAATGCCACTTTATCTAATGGATCTAATAATTCGAACGAACAAAGTAAACCTTCACTAACTGTCATAACTGCTCCCCAGTTATCAAATTCACCGCAATAATTAGGTGCTGAAAAAACCGTCACCAAGGATCTATCATTAAAAAACTCATAACCATCTTCTACAACCATATGTGCTCTACAAACTAAATCAAATCCAAATTTATTCAAAAATTTATTTATGGCAACTTTATTATAACAATAACTAACACCTCTTTCATTGTCTTCCCATTCGTTTACTGAATCAGTTGGATCTGACCAAAGTAAATCATTCACTAGCCCAAAATCTGGTACATCAGTAGGTCTAGAAACATGTCTTATTTCATCCATAGAATTTAAAACTGGTGATAACCCACCATGAACACAAAAAATCTTGCCTGTAACAATAGCCGCTAGTGGCAATGTATTAAATGTATCAATGAAATGCTTCCATGTTTTTATATTACAACGTCTTTTACATTCATCATAAAACCCGTAAACTCTTGTTACATTAGCACATTCATGATTACCTCTTAGTAAGAAAAAATTTTCTGGATATTTAATCTTATAACATAATAGTAGTAATATAGTCTCTAATGATTGTTTACCACGATCGACATAATCACCCAAGAATAAATAATTTGACTGTGGTGGGAACCCACATTTACTAAATAACCTTAATAAATCATAATATTGACCATGAACATCACCTACAATTTTCACTGATGGCGATAATTCCAATAATGTTGGTTGTGAAAGGAAAATTTCACGAGCAATACGACAAATTTGCGTTATCTCAAAATTTTTAATGCAAACATTTTTAGTTCTCTTTGATGAATAACCAGCATCAATTAATCTTTCAATACAGCTATCAATATTTACTATTTTTTTTCGTTTGATGGGTTGATCCATGTTAGTTCCATCAATTAAATTATCATTTGGATCAATCATATTGTTATTTGAAGTAACGTGATTGTTAATGTCATTATTTTTATCCATAATCATATCATCACCAGTATTTAAATAATTATGTGTGTTGCTACCGTCAACGGTAGAATAATTTTTACCCGTAGATATATCGTTAAAGTTTGTATTATTACCGTTACTACTATTGTTATAATTGAAAGAATTTGAATTATTATTGCCGCCAGGATATTTAGTCTTTAATCCACCTGATGATATGCTATCGCTATCTCTCCCGTTATTATTGCTCCTATATAAATCGTTATTGCTGTAATTGTATGACTCATTACCATAATCATCAATTGGATTATTAGTGCTGTTATTATTGTTATCATCTCTCTTCATATTGAAATAATCAGTTGAATCATCCTCCACTACAATATTTGGTGTATGAATAGGAGTACCATAAATAGTATGACCACTAATAGAACCATTATTTGAACTTCTACGACGAGAATGACTACCACTCAAATTACCAGTTGGTTCATTAATATCAATCATATTTTGTGAAAACCTCTTACTAGACCTTCTTGACAGTATAGATTTCCTTATATCATCGTCATCATCAGTGATTGCATTCTCACTATACAATAATGAATTTGTGGAAGTGTTGGTACCTATTCTTCTTAAAATTGGCGCTCTTGGTGATGAATCTAATATACTACTAGTATTGTTATTATTATTATTATTATTTGCGTTAGCAAAGTTATTACTGGACCTTCTACACTTTTGCATTATTTGTATCTGATCTATCATGACTTAAGTAATCCTTACTAGATTTTTGTTTCAAAAGAATGGAACCATTAGATGTTGTATGTAATGATGATTGTGAGTTTCTTGATCGTACTGATCTTGCAGATTGTATTGTATCGTGTTTTTTCAAATTAGGTAAATTGAGGTTATTGTTATTAGTATTGCTGATATTATTGCCACTGATACTACTATTTTGACTCCTATTTTTTTTCTTCTTTAAGGTATCTTCACTACTCTTGCCTCCTTTACTCTTAGTTGAGCTGGAATTCGGCGTAGATGTCGTAGACAATTTGTTTGCGCCTTTACCACTTTTCGAATTGGGAGTGTTCCGACTACTGGAGGCAGCTTTGCCACTTGGTTTAGAACTTGAATTACCCATTCTTTCTGATCACAAAGTATAAATACGTCAAATCGATACACACCCGGTTGTTCTCTAGGGTGCTATGTACTTGAGGATTTACTTACAAATAATCAAAAGTGTTTTCTTAAAGTTAATTTAAAATAATTGAAAATTAAATAGATTTTATCTCTTTAATTAGAGTGCAGGTCGCTGTTTTGGAAATTTACAGATTTTGCGCCAAACCACACTATTTTCGAACACAACAGTGGATAAAAACAAGGGTATTTCACTAGAGCTGGCATTAGGTGTTTTATTTGAACTATAATTGTTTTACCATTTCATTCCAAGAAATTTATACTAATATAAGGTAGCCATGAACAGAGTAATACAGGACACGGATATTGATGCGTTGAGCGCAAAATTAGCGTGCTTGGAGTACAAGTATTTGCCAACAGGCACTGAACATGCGTTTAAAAATCATGATTTGATACCGTATAATAATTATACCCAGTACCATCAGATGTATTGGCAGACTTTAATGAGTTTAAATAAAAATAATAATAGAAGATTAATTGGTAAATTGAAGCAAAATATAAAGCACTCATCACCCGTGATAAATTATGGTACATACTTAAGAACAGTAGCGATAGATTTGAACATTACACGGTACCTAAATCAATTGGATAACACCGTCCAAAATATTGACATTACAAATGGGTATAAGGGTATGATACAAATTGTAAATTTAGGTTGTGGTTCTGATTTAAGGTTTATTCAGTTTTTACAAAACAATCATGAAAGAATCAGTAAATATATCGATTTAGACTTCCAAGACTCAATTGACCTAAAGAGTAAAATATTGAACAAACTATTGCCCAAATTAAATTTTGGTTTCAATTGGGATGATAAATATGTTGCCAAACCTTGTGATTTAAATGATAAAAATAACCTTTTTGAATTATTAGAACAATACACTGATAAGGAAACGCCAACAATAGTCATTACTGAATGCGTGTTATGCTATATGAGTAAGGAAAACTCGCAAATTATTATTGATTCTATTAAAGGCTTTTATAAGACAGGTATTTGGATATCTTATGATCCAATTGGTGGTGATGATCCTAATGATAAATTTGGTACTATAATGAAACAAAATTTATTAAACTCAAGAAATTTAAATTTACCGACGCTTTTGGAATTTAATTCTAAATTAAGCTATTCCAATAGATGGGTAAGTTATGAAGAAGTTACAATACATAATTTGTATGAATTTTTAAGTGAAAACATCGCACAATCTGAATTGAAGAGGTTACAAAAATGTCAATTCTTAGATGAGTTAGAGGAATTGAAAATAATGCAAAGTCATTACATTATCTTAAAAGCACAATGGTAATTTGATCTTTTAAAAATTGCATAAAGGTATTATATATATATATATATATATATATCGAAAATCATAAATACCACGTATATATAAACGAAGTAATGAACTCAAAAATGATTTTATGTAAATTGTATGTGTAAATCTTAAAAGTTATTAAATATATATATCTCCTTTTTGTCCGTTTCATAGCTCTTAAGAATCAGTTGCTAATTTGATTATCTAAACATATTACCGTCCGCTTCACCTTGTCTTCTCCATTGTGCAGGTAAAAATGTTTCGCTCTGCAATTGGTATAATCTCCATGCTTCTCTTATATGTTCAGGCAGTATTGGGCTGTTATTATACTTTTCCATGGAAACATCAATTAAATTAAATTTTCTTACTAGTTTATTATAGTGATCAATGAGGCCAACTCTTATTTCATTATTGTTTTCTTTAGATTTCAGTAGTATATTCCCCTTTTGAGTTTCTTTCATCAATTCAGTCTCATCGGTGAAATACGAATCACTTTCTTCTTCATCTATACTATCATTCATTTCATTTTTGTTATAACTCTCAGTGGGAACATCTTTTTCTACTAATATTGTCAATTTTTTCAGATATTTTTTCAATTGTAGAGCAATTTCTTTACGTTTATCAAATTCAATAACCATTTTACTAACAAACCATTTTTTCCTTATCTCTAGTGCTAACTCAATAATTTCGCCTGCAAAAACTTTACCCATAGATTGCAACAAAACCCTAATATTTTCCCCAATATTTTGATTGCAAACCATACTGGCTAATTTTTTGACTTGACCTTTATTCAATGCAGTTCTATGAAATACTTCAAATCTATCATTTTGTTCTTCATCTAAATTCAAAACTAACAATTTAAATTGATCTTCATAACTCAATTCCTCTACAGGTTGATTATGTAGCTCTTCAAGAATATCCTGGTTCAATTTGTTTTGATAAATATCTCTAATGAAGGTTAAATTTGGTGGTACTTTATTAACCATCGGTTTCTTGACAATTTTATTATTACGTTTACCTTCAAGTTTTTGAAGATTTTTGAATTGTTCTGGCTTATAGTGACCAATATCACTTGGTAAAAAAGTGTTCATGGTACCACCTGTTCTCAAGTCTTTTATTTTCCATGATACATAGTCTTGATCTTCTGATATTATTTGATTAATCATTTGCTTTGTAGCAAAGTAATTTGTTTGTGTTAGGATGGGTTGATAATTAACACGTGGTAGTATGTCTAATGGTCCTTGTGCAGTGTCCATCGGTGTATGTACTATAGTTTAAAGCTTTAAGATTCGTTTGCAAATGTTGGTATATTTGAATAAATGTTTACATAATTTTTATATATAAAAATTAATCAACTTCAAATTTCAAATGAAAATTGAAAATGGAAAATATGAAATTGCATATGCTTTAAATGATCAAATTTGGTACTCTTGTTATCTACTCTTTAGTAATTTCAACTTCCTTGGATTTTTCTTTGACTTCTTTCTTCTCATCATCTTTCTTCTCATCATCTTTTTTCTTTTCATATTTAGTCACTTCAACAGGCTTCTTTTTATCTGAGACGGCTTCTGCCTTTTTAACATCTTTTTCTGCAAATAATGTCTTTAATCCAGTAATTAAGACAATAGTTAAGGGACCGATTAACGGTAAGTATACAGCAACTTTATGTTCTTGTGGGAAATAATTTTGTTGCACCATATCACCATGGAAGAAAGCCTTTTCACAATAATGAACCATATCATTACTTTTCTTCAAAGCTTCATTCCAATCACTATCGGAACCCTTACTTGGGTTATTCAAAATATCAATAACTTCTAATCTTAATTCTAATGCCATATTGACATTTTCCAAGACGTCAGATGGAATGGCCATCTGTTCAAAATCTTTAGTTAATTCGACTAATGACCATAAGGTATTGACAGCATTCTTTAAGTTTTCAATAATTCTGATTCTTCTGTAAGAATCAATCATAGTGTAAAAAGATTGGCCTTCGTCTTCTGTTAATACCTTTGGTTGAATGCCTAAAGTAGATGAAATGTGACGAATTGCTGTTAAAACAATACTGTTCATATAATTCTTTCCCAATTTGGACTCTTGAGTTACTGGGTGTCTATTAATGAAAAGTGCCCCCCATCTTGGAATTGAATAAGAGTTCCAATTTGTAGTACTTTCAGGGATAAATTTATAACCGTCTGGATTAGTTTCAGCATTTGGGAAAAGTACCACAAAATTTAGTGAATTATCTTCATTATAATCATTACCGGAATTTAATTCGGACAAATCAACTATATGTGACAAAGTTTCTGAACTTACTTCCTCCATATCACCTAAACTATGTAAATTTAAATCATTATTTGTTAAGGTACGTGTATCTACGGTAAAATTGACTAGAGGTTGTAGCAATTTTCTATATGGAGCTAAAATTTCATTAAAAGAAGAATCAATATCCCATTCAATTGGTGCAGAACCACCATTTATTAAACTGAAACTCAAATGAATTTCTGGTGAATAATGAATAGTAGTTTCATCAGGAAGAAAACTTGTTGGTTCTTGAACATCTGGCTTCAAACTTAGCTGATTCCATTCATTTCTAAAAGAATGTTCTATCAATGCTTGAGCAATAAAGTAAGGTAAGTCATTAGCTAATACTGCACGGTCATCGTAATAAATAACTGTAGTCTTAGAATCGTGTGGGATACCGTAACCGATAAAATCGTCTAATTGTAATTGGACAATGTGATATTCATCATTGTTTTGTCTCTTTTCCTCAATTAATGTTTCATTGTATGGGAATAGTTGTAGTGACCATTCAACATATTGTCTCTTTGTATTCAATAAGTGATTTACTTGTACTTGAACTGCATCGTGGATATCTGGGAATTTGTAAACCTCAGATTTGATAAATACAGGAATGGTTAATTTGATGTCTTGGAACTTATCATCGTGTAATGATTGAATGTATTTGATTGGTAATGGTGCTCTATAAATGTTTGTCAGTTTATACCATAAGGGAATACCAAACAGTAAATAAATTAAAGCGAATGTAACACCAACAATTTTTCTAAGAGTTAACATCATTCACTCAGTTAGTCAAGTTGATTAGTTGCAGGCTCTCCAACTGTTGTTATTCAAGTGTGTGCAATGAAACAATGGTTGACTTGTTTCGTGTAGATCTTTCCCAAATATTTTTAAATAAGATCGAAAAATCAAAGCGAAGATCATAATATACGTGTTTGTTTTGAGTATATGAATATATTCTATACAAGTTGCAACATGGCTACATGTGTTCTATATAGTACAGTAATGCAAAGGGTAAATAGTATTGCGTCTATAAAATCTATAATTTGCAATAATATACTTTTGTCGTTATATTTTAGTTAATTTATTTATTTTAATAATACAAGTAAATTCCATTGTAAAAATTGGCAATGTCATTAATTTAATATAAATTTCTTAGGTGATAATAATAATACATCGATCGTAATATAGACAGAACAATTTAATTCAATTCTGTTCCAATTGAGTAAATATCTAAGAGTTGTGATTCCACATGTAAATAATAATAATAATAATAATAATATAATAAAGATTCCACTATAAAATTCCACTATAAAAGGTTCCACTATAAAGATATAATTTCATTTGTTTAGTTTTTTATATGTTAACATTTCACAATAAATGATTTAATTCGATTTCCAAAAATTTTTCAAAATATATTCAATTTTATTGATTATCTTAATATTTATTTAATTTTGCTTAAGGTTTGGTTTCAATTCGAATTTCAATTTCCACATCAATTTGCAAAGATTAGAAAAATGTAAAAAATATGGTTACTCATTGATAGTAGTAATATTTTCGATAAAAAAAAAAATTAATAATAAAAAGTTATTAATTAATAATTTATCTAGTTGGAGAGTGGTCACGAGGAGCACCATTATCTCTAGATCTGTAAGAATCTCTTGAATCTCTAGAGTAATCATCTCTTGGACCATTGTAACCACCATCTCTTGGGCCACCGTAACCACCACGGTAACCACCATCTCTTGGAGCTCCATAGCCGCCACGGAAGCCACCTCTTGGGCCACCATAGCCACCACGGAAGCCACCTCTAGAACCATCATAACCACCACGGAAACCACCTCTTGGGCCACCACGGTAACCGCCACGGAAGCCACCTCTTGGGCCATTGTAACCACCACGGAAGCCGCCTCTTGGACCACCGTAACCACCACGGAAACCGCCTCTTGGACCACCACGGTAGCCACCACGGAAACCACCACGGAAACCACCACGATAAGATTTTCTAATTGGTGGTGGGTTATCATCTCTTTCGACGGTGATAATATTACCTCTAAATTCATAATTATTTAATTTAGTTAGAGCATCTTGTAAGATATCTTCATTTGGAAATTCTAAAGCACCAGTACCATCGAATTCTCTAGTGTTAACTGAGGAGAAAGTTGTTTCTAATTCATTTTCTCTAGCGATATCTTTTAATTCTTGCCAAGATGAACCTTCTGGTAAGTTTCTAATAGTTAATCTATATCTTTTCATTGGTAATCTAGAGAATACAACTTCTAATGGTTTATCAGCAAAAGATTTACCATTAACTTCTTCAATAGCTCTAGCGGCAGATTCAGGTTCATCGAATTCAACAAATGCGAAACCATTTAAAATCTTAACTTCCTTCATTGTACCAAAAGGTGTAAAAATTTCATTTAATTCACTTTCTTGGACATCAAATGGGAATGGTCTAACGAATAATCTAGTATTTGATAATTCACCTTCTTCTAAATTATGATGGTGAGCTGGTGGAACATCATAAGAATGTGGGACATGTTGTTCACCTGGTTGATAATATGGTTGTGGTGGTGGAATGTCTTGTTGTTGTTCTTGTGATATTGGAGCATCTTGTTGTTGTTCTAAATGTTCTGGTTGTTGAGCAGATTCAACTGGAATTTCATGTTCTTGTTGTGGTTCAACTGGAGTATCCATGTTAGTGTCATCCATCATAGTAGAATCTTGAGTTTCAGCTGGAGGTGGAGGTGGAACAGCTTCGTTAATTTCAGTATTTTCAGACATATCAATCTTTTGTTTTTGTTAAAGACTTATGTATTGAACAATCTAATCGATCTAATAATTGAGTTTTAAACAATAATTTTTAGACTCTAAACTGGAAAATTGCCTGTTTATATACTAACATAAGTTTTCGGCGGGTAACAGAATGTCACCTGCCACGACCCCTTGAAGTATTACTAATAAAAGTTACATAACTGTGGGTATAACGCTATCTACAACAGTTGGAATAGTGTTATTATTAATAGTGTACAAAAATCCAGTTGTCTCAACAAAATTAAATAAGTTATATGTCAAATCAGAGTTGTGTTTAAAATGAAATTAAATTAAAAAATGATTCAGGAAGATGATATCTATGTATTTACTAGCCCGGTTGGACTTTTAAAGTGTTAGATCTTGTGCATAAGTGTTAAGTGTCAGTCAATTTAATGATTATAAGTAAACTAAATTTTGACTCATTCAACTAGCTTCAGTTGTTCTTGTCTTGACTGCTGCTTCTGTGAAGTGGAAAGGAAAGTGAAACTAAAAAATAACGATTTTCTCCAGGAGAGAAAAACCTTTTCGAAGGCGGCTAGCCGGCTTTTTTGCAGTTTTGCAATTCGTCTTCCGCCGAGAGATGCCTCCATTGGCAGACAAGCGGGCAACGTTCGCCAACCCAGCTTGGGCAGGAGCCACATGGTGTCTGCCTAAAGACAAAAACGCTCTCCGCCTATTCCCCCGTAGACTGCTCTCGTTCCTACTTGAACAAATTCTATACATTTGCACTCCATACACTCCATACACTCCATGTAAAGCAGGTACCCTTTATAGTATACTCTTAAACCTACAAAGACTCTGTAGCCAAGACGAGTCGATCCACTGAAGTGCAGTAGGGCTACTCATAGAACCACTCTTAGACCAACCACACAAGTCTGCTTTGAGCATCTTCAAGTAGTGCCGACAAGAGCCCACGTGATTGGTTCACGTCACATGCATTTTCTGTAATAGTAATAAAGATTACACCCATACAAAGTATAGAAATACTTTCACTCTTAGAAATAACACAACAAATATACAAGTTAGCATATTTGAACATACACCATTTTTTAAATGACTGTATGGAATTCAATGAGATGCTATTCTCTTACAAATAACTTCTTCAATTACAGAGTTATCAATAAATTGTCGCTACCTGAATACAATGCTACCGCCATATTGTTGAAACATCAATTGACTAACTCTCATCATTTGCATCTAGAAACAAAGGATAATAATAATGTCTTCTCAATTGCATTCAATACTTTCACAAATAATGATATGGGATTACCACACATATTAGAGCATACAACTTTATGTGGTTCCAAAAATTACCCAATTCATGATCCCTTCTTCAAAATGTTAAATAAATCAGTTGCTAATTTCATGAATGCAATGACAGGTAGTCATTACACTTTTTACCCCTTTGCAACAACTAATATTACCGATTTTAATAACTTACTTAACATATATTTAGACGCTACTTTACACCCAAATTTATCTTATTATGATTTTATTCAAGAAGGTTGGAGATTAGAGAATGATAAAGTTAAGGATAAAAATAGTAAAATCACATTTAAAGGTGTTGTATACAATGAAATGAAAGGTCAAGTCTCAAACATGGACTACTATTTTTATAATCAATTTATTCAAAAATTATTTCCTAATTTGAATAACTCGGGTGGTGACCCTAAATTTATAACTGCTTTGGAATATAAACAATTGATTCAGTTTCAAAAAGAAAATTACCATCCTTCTAATGCATTAACCTATTCGTATGGTAACTTCCCTCTAAAGAATTTATTACAAAAATTAAATACAGAATTTATTAAATTTACACCATTAAATAGATCTATTAAAGATATTAAACAAATTGAATTAAATGAAAATGAATTCATTCAAACAAAGGGCCATTTTGATCAGAGTTTGCCAGATGATAAACAAATTAAATTATCATTCACTTGGAATTGCGGTAATTCAACTGAGCTTTATAATAACTTCTTATGGAAAATTTTATCGTCATTGCTATTAGATAACCAATCATCACCATTTTATCATTCTTTGATTGAATCTGGATTAGCAACAGATTTTACGGTAAATACTGGATTCGATTCAACAGCTAATAACAATAATTTAACCATTGGTTGTCAAGGTATTGACAAATCACAAATTAGTCAAATTAAACAAGTTATTGATGAGACTTTTGATAATATCTTGAAAAAACCATTTGATAAATTAAGAATTAAAAGTATTTTGGAACAGATTGAATTAAATAAAAAAGATCATAAATCAAATTTCGGTTTGAGAATTTTGTACGGTGTTTTACCCCAATGGTCGATGGGGTCCAATCCATTAGATTTACTAAATTTGAACATTTTGCTTACCAAGTTCAAAGAGGATTTTAAAGAAAATGGTGATAAAATTTTTTACAAATTACTGAATGATAATATTGTTAATAAAAATACATTACAATTTGCTATGGAAGGTGATAAGAATTTTACTTCAGAACTTCAAATTGAAGAAAATAATAGACTAGATTCACAAATCAATGCATTGACTGAAAATGATAAAGATGAAATTTATGAAAGAGGTTTAAGATTATTGGAAAAACAAGAAAAAATTGAGGATGTGTCATGTTTACCGTCTTTAACAGTAAAGAAAGATATCTCTAGAGAGTGTGATTTTTATCCGATTGAACAAAATGCAAAATTTATTACTCGTTTAACTGATAGTAATGGTATCTCATATTTAAGAGGTCAAATTAACTTAAATGATATTATACCAAAAGAACTGTACCCCTTCTTACCAATATTTACAGAATCCTTGATGAGTTTAGGAACCACCACACAAAAATTCAAAGATATTGAAACGGAGATACAACTTAACACAGGTGGGATTTCAGCTAGTTGTAATGTTATGGATAATCCATTGGATTTATCACCTAAGCTTGTAATGAAATTTTCTGGTTGGTCTTTGAATTCAAAGACAGAGGAAATCGTCAAACTTTGGGATAAATTACTGTTGAACACAGATTTTATTGCCAATAAGGAAACTTTGAAGATTTTAATAAAAATGATTGCCTCCTCATCAATGTCATCAATTTCAGACTCAGGTCATTCATTAGCTATGAAGTATGGTGCTGGTCATTTCAGCACTTCAAAATCAATTAGTGAAACTTTGTCAGGCTTGGAACAGCTACGATTTATAAATAAGCTTAATAAAATAGTGGAAAGTCAAGATGAGGAACTATTTAAAGTTGAAATTATCGATAAATTGGCTCAATTACAAGGTATAATAAGAAATTGTCGTAATAGATTAAGTTTTTTTATTATAAGTGATTCCAAGGAACAATTGAATATTGTTAAAAAGCAAATTTCACAATTTACCCAAAAGATTAATGATATCGACATTCCAAGACAGTTAAGTACTTTTGAATACCCATTAATTAATACCCCTGGGTTGAAAACCAAATTATTACAATTCCCCTTCCAAACTCATTTTTCATCATATTGTCAACCCACAAATATAAATTATTTGCATGCTGATAGTGCGCCATTAGCAATACTTTCACAAATATTATCATTTAAGTTCTTGCATCGTGAAATCAGAGAACGTAATGGTGCGTATGGTGCTGGTATGAATTATGATTCATTAAATGGTATAATATCATCATACAGTTATCGTGATCCCAATCCAATCAACTCGTTGAAAGTAATTGAATCTATAAAGAACAATCACCAATTGATCGAAGATATCAATGACATTGACATTAATGATGGTAAATTAAGATTATTTCAAAGTATTGATTCGCCAATAAGTAGAAGAAATGAGAGTACGTGGTTTTTCGATTATGGTATTACAGATGCAATGAGACAAGAACGTCGTACCAGAATAATTGATTGTCAAAAGGATTCCTTACAAAGAGTTGCTGAGAAGTATATTGTGAATAATAGTAATGTACAAAAAGTTATCATTGGACCTGATATCGATGAGGCAAATTTAGAAGTGATTAGATTTGAAGATACTAAACGATGAGAAGTTGGAAGTTGAGACTTGATCAGACAATATTCCAAGTTTATTTTTTTCCATTTCATCTTAATAATACTAACATGTAAATATATCCATTTACATATAGATATATATATATATATGTGTGTGTGTGTGTAAGTGAACAAAATATTATGTAAAGTAAATATATTTGAAGATATATACTTATAAAGGGAAAAGTGAGTGAATTTTATACGATATTATTGTTTGTTTTTGTTAAACCCAAATTGATTTACCACGTTTCTCCATTTTTTTAGCCAATTTAGTAACTTCAATGTTCCAATCAATTAATCTTTGACTCATTTTCTTTATTTGATCAGTATTGATGATTCTTGGTTGTACCCAAGTGACAGTAATCAATTGATTAACTTGATCAATGGAACCTTGTAATAAACCTAAGGATATAGCTTTCATTACTAAATGTTCAACATCGCTTTCGTTAAGATGTGTTGCGTTAGTTACATCATTAAATGATAATATTCTAATATTTTTAGTGAAAACAATTTCAATCAAAGTCATTATACAAAGTTTTTGTCTTAAGAATGTTTCATGTGAAACAATTAATTCAATTTTATCATTATATGGTACATTTTCTTGTGGTATTTGAGTAATTAAATCGCTAAATTTGTCAAAATCACCACAAGTTAAACAATTCAAAAGTGAAATAATCCATTGTAACACGATACTGTCTTGATTAGCTTTTATAGTTTCTGTTAATTTTTCATTATTTAGTAATTCACCGAAATTAAATATCTTATCACCTAAGATTGCAGCAACTAATAAATCAATGGTTAAATCTAAAGTAACAGCTGTGACTTTTGGATCTAAACTAGATAAATATAGTAAAGAATTGTAATGGAAGGCATTGTAGTCATTTTTCAATTTAAAGTATAGTGCATTAACATTGTAGAAAGTACTTGTAACCTCACTTAATGGAGAATAATTAACATTGATGAATTGAATTTCGAATTTGTTTAAAATATCCTTAGCGACGACTAATTGATTTTCTTTTAGAAGGATATTAGCTCTTTCTAAATCAATCAAAGCACAAGCCTCTGTATGATCTTTCAACCCATCATTTCTTGTCTTTTGACTATCAATCTTGATGAATTCAGTTTTCAAACCATCTAGTTCACGAAGGGCAACATCAGCCTCTACGTGAACCAAAGAAAGAGTTAGAAATCGAACAACACTAATTTCATTCAGTTTATCTATGATAGGTAAGATAAACTTGTTGTAAAATGGTAATTTCACAGACTTAGTTTCATCTGATTGGAAGAATTTCTCTAAATTGATGGTCAATTGGTGCCATAACTTAGCATCGTAGTCGGTCTGTAGTTGCTGACAGAGTTGTTGTAGCTCAGTGGTGGGTGTGTGGGCCCCCCAGGGTAGATCTTGCAAATTGTTCATTGGTGGCGAAAGTGGAAGTTAACTTTTTGAAGCTTTGCGTTTTGAAGTTTTCAAAATGAGTTTTTGCTGTTGGCAAAGAAGCAGCGAGGATGAGTGAACGTATGTGTGCTGCTGCTGCTGTGTAGTGTTGTGTTGTGTTGTGTTGTGTCTGGAGTGTAGAGTATGTACTAACAATGTGTGTTTTGAATTGTGACAGCCGTTTTGAAATCAACTGATATGGTATGTGTCGAGTTTTATCATCACAGGGCGAAACCAAGACTTCTAGGGTGTTGAATTTGGTATCGCAGTGTGTTTTGTTTATAAACTGTTCGCAATCGAGTACTAACAAGTAAGTTGCACCACGACATATGGTTGTGTGTTGTGTGTTACGCTGTGTTGTGGCATAAATATTGTTTAGACCACTGAACAACAAGATAAAGTGTTGTCCATTGCCCAAGGCTCTGTGCAAGAGCATTCCCTGGAGAGGGATATTGCACAAGATATCAAGACCCAGTTGGACAAGGAGTTTGGTGTCCACTGGCATGTTATAGTAGGCAAAAATTTTGGTTCATTTGTGACACACGAGAAAGGTAATTTTATTTATTTCTATATCGATGCCCTGGCCTTCTTGGTGTTCAAGACAGCTTAGTTCTTGAGCGTGAGGTTGTGTTGTGGCCTATATATGTTATGTAAAGTACGTTCGAGGCCACGTTTGTGAGCGTCGCAGCAAATTCAGCAAATTCATTAAATAAAACATTTTGAACAAATTGGCAACTCAAACTAGGCTGGCAGGACGCTGTGCTCGAGACAAGATGGAGAACGTGAAACGTAAGGTCGGCAGACCGGGAAGAAAGAAACTAGATGTACAATCAAAGAACAAGAGAACGCAACAGAATCGTGCCGCACAAAGAGCCTACAGAGAGAGGAAAGAAGCTAAATTGAATTCTTTGGAGAATAGAATTCATATCTTGGAGAAACTAAACTCGCAGAGGGAGCAAGAGAGTAATTTTTTGCAAGAACAGTTGTCTATCTTGTTACAGGTTAAGAGTGAAGGTGAAACTGGCGCTAAGAATGTGTCAAATGATCATATTGATAAGTTTTTATTACGCTCGAAGCAAGTGAAAGAGAAGTTGACCAAAGATTTATTACAGGAGGGGGAGCATTTAGATGAGTTAATGACTACGTTATCGAGTGGGCCAAATGGAATTCATCATATCTCCAAGTTAAATAACGCTGAAACTGATAGTGCAAATGATAAAACCAAATCGAATGAAAGTTCTAATATTGATAACGAAGACAAAGAAATGAAGAATATGGAAAACCATAGTGTGCAAAAAGCTGAAGGAAAGAACAACAACAGTTTATCCAGTAATAATGATACTATTAATCATAATCATGATGATTCTTACAACAATTACGATTTAAAAAGTACCAGAAGAGATATTCTCAATAATGGTATATCACTTTTCTTACAAACACCAAAGAACGATATCTTGCTGCATAATAATTTGCCTGATAGTAGTGAATCACCTTACTCGATTGGTAATATTAATAGTACTAATACTGATAATAATGATAATAATAACGGTAACAACTACAATCGTAATCAATCATTCCATTTTGATTCTTCTTCATACGATGATGAGAAAAGTTTTTGGTCTCATTTTAAATCAAAGCAAAGTTATATTAATAATAAACAATTCGATAATATTGACCAAATTAATCCATTTACTAATAACTGGGATAACAATATTTTGAATAATTACATTATTGATGAAAATGATATTGGTCTTATGGATCCATCTTTAGTCACAACAGAGAAACTAAATTATACTGATAATATAGATGCTAATACTTGTGATGATAACAATAATAAAAATACAATTGACAAACTAGCATTTCCTGATATTTGGAACGATAATCTATTAAACTACTTACAATTAGCAGATATTGATTCGAATGCCAAGGCAAATAAGTTGTATAAGAATAAAAGGAATGGGAAAGTTAAATGTGACTTGTTGACTGAACATGTCATCAATAAGAAAAGTTTACAAAGCTTAATGCAAGACAGACAATTTATTGATTCACATTCACATGCTCATTCATCAACAAACGATACTAATACTCATACAAATGAGTACAATGACAAGAATATTGATGGCACGATCAATGAGAATAGCAATGATGATTCCACCAGTAACTGTTCTAGTTGCGATTCGTGTTGCTGCGGTGATGTCATTACTGAATTGGCTAAGACTGCAAGAGATCCACTGGAAGTTGCCCTGAAGAGTTTGTGTGACAGACTGTTGGTTGGCAGTGAGTTGGATGCTGGCAAGAATGTAATAATGGTAGATCCCAGAGTGATATGAGCCGACATGTGAGTGTGTGGGCCCAGTAGCATAGTCACACACTGCTCTTCACTCCTCCTCACCCATTGCAAAACTGCAATTTGCAATATTTAATTTTTCAGCAATTTGAAATACTTTGCAGGCGCAATTTGAAACACAACCAAAACATGTCGCAGGGAAACATCGATCAAACACTGGCTGAGCTCTCGCTGAACAACGACGCCAGTGACACAACTAGCACTGTCAATTCTCATGGCTCATTCCATTTCTTGAAAAATGTTCATTCTTTCCCAACTATAAGTCAACATAATGATGTTGCCGTTATGACGAACAACAACAATAGGGATACGATTGATGACAATAATACTTCTACGACTAGCCACACTACTAAAAGTCAGGCAACTGATGATAAGGAAAGTTCTTTATCAAGTATCATGGCTTTGAAAATGAATTTGAATAATGATACGAGCAACACCAATACTCTCAATCAACGTAAATTAACTTCACATCCATACCAATACGAATATTTTAGCAATGACTCCATAGCAAACTCTGATACCATGATTGATAAGTCAAATAGTAACTATAATACCAATAACAATAGACATAGCACCAAAGACTCTAAAGGTAAGCCCCTCAGTCATAATTCACATAGCACTTTATCAGCTCATTCAGAACATGATCCTGGCTCTGGTACTTTGATTGATGAGGATAAAGTTATTAATCAAACAGTTTTCACTCAAATTATAAAGAAAGATATGAAAAGGAAAAGAAATGACAGTATTGGTAAATCTAACGTTACTTCAGGTATAGATAAATTAACTGACTTGACTTCAAATTATGATTGTAATAATAACAACAATGATAAAGATATTTCCTCTTCTTCTCGTAACACTACCACCAAACCCGAATCAAGACCAATTGCACCAAGTGAAGAAAAACCAATGTCTGCAACCGCAAAAATGATGTTAAGATTATATGGTGATAAATCACAACAATCAAGAGAAAATACTAGGGAGAAAGATTACTCTAAGGATTCAAGAACTGTCAAAATTGATCAAGCAAATAGATCAAAAAATAAGGAATCTTTACAACCTAACCCAAGTAGCACTAACTTACCAGAAGTGAAAAAGTTAAAGACACCAACAAATAGTGACCTTGAATTATTAAAGAAAAAGGAATTATCAAATAATTTTTATAAACATAAAACATTACCTAAACATTACGCACCTTCTTCTTCTTCTTCTTCAGGTGAAAGTTCAGATGATGATTTCCAAGAGGATCAGGTAGAAGTCATTTTGAAATGGAGAGATCAATTTGCCGGTATCTCTAAATGTCACATTGCTGTTGTAAGTAAAGATATTATATCCACTTTAAAATCATTAAAATATCATAGTTATAGATTAGATAAGAAAAATATTCATTCTCTGAAAATGAAATTTGATAAATCAACAAATGAATGGTATATTCCAAATTTATTTTTACCACCAGGTATTTATAAATTACAATTCCAAATCAATAATAATTTAGTACATTCAGATTTCTTACCAACTGCAACTGATACCGTAGGTAATATCGTTAATTGGTTTGAGGTTTTGCCTGGTTATGATCGTATTGAACCATATAGAATTGAGGAAAAATCAACCGATAGTATAGCTAATAGTAGTAATATTGATTCAGATATATCCAGTACTAACAATTATAATAAAATTAATGGTAATAATTCTGATGACAATATGGATTTAGATAATATTTCATCTTATTCATCAAGTAAATTTAATAAATCTGCTACTTCATTAACTGATTATGCAGGTATTTCGCGTTCAAGTTCAACAATGAGTAAAAATTATGCATCAAATTTAAAACTCTCAGGTCTTTATGGATTTACTGGTTTAGAATCACCAAAAATTCAATATTCAAATGAAATTCCTGAATTATTCAAATTTGATACAAACAATGACTCACTGAATGATGTTGATAGTAATGATGTTGATAGTAATGATATGGATAAAAATTTAAATTTAAAGATAAACGATAATTTCGATTTGACTTTATCTAAAGTTGTTGAATTGAATCAAGATTATTTATTTTCGAATATCCAAAATATTGCAAAAATGAATACTGAAGAAGCAGAAGAATATTTTTTGAGTAAATTTAAAGTACCTGATTTACCCATTTACTTAAATTCACAATATTTAAATAAAAATTTTGATAATCAATTAAATCATATTATACCGCATGTTAATTTAAAACATTTATTAACTACTTCAATTAAGGATGAAATTATTTGTGTGGGTTGTACAACTAGATATGAAGGTAAATTTGTAACCCAAGTAATTTACGCTCCTTGTAATTACGATTAAAATTTTCAACTACTCATATGGTGTATTGCATCTTTCTTACTACCAACTCAAAAATAATTAAACGAACGAAAAAAAACTTTCCATTTTAAATTAATTGTAAACATATTAAACAACGAACAATAAGCAATATCAACTGAATGTTTTAAACACTTTGTTTGCTCATCTGTTTGTTATTCATTTTTTTCCATTCATATTGTATATATATGTATTTACCTAGATGTATTTATTCATATATATTCGACTTATTCAACGATCACTTCACGAAAACAAATAAACATATATATATATATGTATATTACTGTCATTATCTTATTCTCATTTTGTATTATAAGAAAAACTTCCCAATGCATACTTAACACTTCCCATTCCACTTCCCATGAATATTCGAGATGATTTTATTTATCCATTTATTATATTATATAACTTTACAAAATAACATTAATATTTCCTTATCATCAATGTTACCAAGAAGAATGTCATCCAATGTACAGTACTCTATATTTGTCAATGAAAATTTAGAATCATATATTATCCAATCATCACCTTCTGTCTCCTTAACAGCCTGCCAAATATCACCTTTTGAATCCATCCCAATCAATATATTAACTTTTATTTGAATGTCCCATTCATTACTGCCATGAGTCGGTACACGATTTAAGATAGATGAAGTTTCACAGGAGTGTAAATCAGTTATATTTTCATTCTCATCATAATATGCATCTGATTCTAAATCATATAAGCTTGCATATGATGCAATTGACGTTACCTCAGATGTAGAGCCAATGAAGTTTGATCTACTAGAATATACATTTTTAGTTAGATTACTATTTACTATAGTCAGACTGTTCGAACTGCTGATGTAATTGTTTTTATAACTACACTTTTGTTCTTGACATCTTTTCGATCTACTAAAATTTAAAACAATGGCATCTTCTTCATTAACGTCTGGTATTATTTGATTTAGTTTCATAAATGAAGTTTGTGAGGTAAAACCATAGTAGGTTTTGTCAATAAATCGCTTACTATTTTTCTTACCATTATTATTTTTGAAATTATATTCTGAATTATAATCTATTATACTTTGGTTACCTGAATTTAGTTTCAGACTAGTTTCAAAGCAATAATCTTCCAACATGTTAAAATGAGGGTCCAATATAGGTATTATGTATCTTAAATCATTACAGTCATTATCTATATCATTATCAACATCTAGATTAATAATATTTTTGCTCTTTATTTCAAATCTATTCAACAAAAATTTTTTAACGTCGTCCAATTCGCCAATATGGTCTTTAGAAATAGATAAGAATAGCAGTTTATATCTGTTTTTGTTATTCTTATCATTTTTATTCTTAAATTCTTGGTTCCAAAATTTTTGTAAACTAATGTAACGAATCTCATCACCTAAAATATCTTCAAATTTTCCTTGCTTTAATTTATCAATATACCATGACCACGTAGTGGCATGCTCAGTAAAATCACGTATGGGTCTATCAGAATACATATTGTCCAAACATTAGCTTTGTGAATGGAGAGGCAGATTTATGTCAAATCAGAAAACTGAAGTAAATATACAACAAAAAAAGCAACTGGGATTCTAAGAATAATGAAGACATCACCTGATATTGAAACTTGCATTGAATGGCTGTAAATTCTTGACAGTTTATATTTTTCAATCCTTTATTGTTTTCTTTTTGGACACAAAAGATTTTATAAATTTCAGATTCTTCTACGGTAGTTTCTGTGTTCCATGCAACCTTTTGAACCCCGCATTTAAAAATTGAGCTTTCCTTTTTTGAACTTAAACGAGAGCGAAGAAATATTGTTTATGATGACTTTAGTTGAGTAGACGCTGTCCATCCAGGTCTGGTCACTGCGCAGGTGGATGTGCGGATGCATCTATGTGTTCCGCACTGTCTTGTGAAACACTCTTCTCATTCAAGTGCTGAAAGAGGTCATCAAATGAAGTTGAATTGTTACCCCCACTTTGTAAAAACCTTTGCTCCAACATCTCAGTCCAAGGTTCTACAAAACCCAATCCAATATCTGCGCTACCTGCAAACCAATCTGTTACTTCATCTGGCAATGTTGGGTAGTTAAAATTATTAGTTGAAGTAGTTGAGCTCGGTGTTATACCATCTTGTAAATCATGTGGAAAAATATTTTTATCATTGATTAAATTAGATATTATCGCAGGATCACTGGTTTCAATAGTTGTGTTAATCATCGGTCTATAATCACCATCTGTCGATTCACCTGTTAAAACGTTAGTTAATTTATTCGCAACATCATGCTCGTCGTTCTTACAGCTGCCATTGTCGTTATTCTCATTAGTTCTGTTGGTAAAAGTTTGACGGCTATCAATGTGGCTATTTTCAATGACTGCAGTATTAAGCTCGCTAGTGCTACGGTTATTGTATTCATTATTGTCCTCGGTAATATTATCAGATGAGTTTCTCTCTTTAATTAAAATACCATGTTTTAATAGTAATTTTTTGTTTCGTTCTTTCTTCAACTTCATTTCCTTACAAAGATAAAGTAAAATAGCAGAATATCTAATAGATAAATGCAACTCATCTGGAGTAGCATATTTCAGTGTAATTGCAGCTAACTTAATAACCTTTATTGTTTCTTCCAATGATATACAGCACAATGTTAAAATTGACCTTGCCTCCGCATTACTGGAGTTACCAGTTTTAGTTAACATTAAATAGCATTTCACTAAAAACGATACTGCCCTCACAATTCTCATAACCCATCTTACAGGCATATATTTTAATAATTTAAATTGATGCACTCTTTCTGCAGAATAAATAATTTCTTTTGCAGCATTGTAAGCTAGTTCCACGTATTTGGCACTGCGCGTAATTTCGTTAACTCTTAATTTTTGAATTTTAGTATCCACTTGTAATGCCAATGAATAAATGTATAACTGACAATATCTATAATCACACAATATACTCTCTCTGGTGACTTGCTTGGCTAAAGCGCTTACTTTTCTTTTATTTTTTCTCTGGCTTGGATTGTATTCAACAATAGGTACGCTCTTCAACAAAGCTCTATATGTATCATACCACCCTTCAATTAAAGGTGAAAGTATACTGAGAACAGCCAAATTGTGTACTTGATCATTTGAGGCCAATTTTCTACCGCCTTTGTCATAATAAATTGTATCGTAACCAATTAAAATGATCCTGATCAATTCAATTTTTGCTCTTTGATTGAAAGAAAATCTTAAAGGAAATGGTAAAGCTCTGCTTTGTTGTTGATGAACCACCTCGTCGTTATTTTTATAGTAGTAAAGAATATATTCATCATTTAGAAATTCTCTTTCTAAATCAGTTAGACCACCTTCGTGCTTTTCACTATCTTCTTGAATATTTTGTAAAACTTTAGTCCATCTTTCTTTACTTTCATCGTTACTCAAAATTTGCTCTAAATAAAATTGTTCATTACCAATATCATCTTGATCTTTATCGTTTTCATCAAAATTGGTGCTTCTATACTTGCTGTTCTCAAAACTAATCTCGCTAAAGCTTTCTGCTAAAACAGATTTTTGATTCATATTCATTGATGCAAATGCATCTGACATATGTGCAGATACAAATACTTTCGTGCTCGTCTCAATAAACCCCATGTCTTGTGCTAATCTAATGGCACTACCAGTAAACATCCACGCCATTCTATCACTCCTCCTAATTGCTGCAATGCCTCTTAGCTCTTCATCTTCTTCTGTTGGCTTGATGGATGTTTCTCTCTCTGAATTCGCATAATCATTTCTTTTCCAATGAATTTGTCTAGGATTCCATTCAGTAAAGATTATAAATGCCAAAACAGTGCCAATAGATCTAGTACTTGCCTCAGCCCAAATGGTTTGCGAAATCAGTTTTTGACAAAAGTCCCATAACTTTTCATGAACAGAAATGTTTCTCTTATTATCTTCACCATTAAAATCACCAAATTCTGTAAATGTGTGATATCTTGTCGAAATGGTTAAAATTGCACATAATAAAATAGGATATTGAGTCAACTCTGCAGGATCTTGTAATTGTAATGGTATATGAGGGAAAAATGGATGCATAGTCGAAAAAAACAGTTCAATGAATTCAACAGCCTCCTGTTCAGTTAATAATTTTCCTCGTCCGATATATTCAAAATCTGTCAATTTTTTTGTTGGTTTTGGTCTAACGCTACCTAATTTTTCTATTAATGGTGCTGTTGCTCTCTGAGGGCCGCTCGGTTTCAAAAGTGGTGCAAAAATATTTTCATCTGAAAGATCTAGGATCGGATTTTCCCTGTTAACACTTATAGTAGGAATGGGACTAATCTCTGGTGTAGTTTGGGTTGATTTCATGTGATTTATTGCTTTAGGAACTGTAGAGGATGTTTTATGAGAAACAGAGCCGGCTGCTTTGGCTAAAAATTGTAATGTATTTTGCATGGAAGTCAACTCAAGTCTCCACTTGGTATCATTTTCTTGAGAACTTTTAGCTGATGCATTCAAGTTGCTTTTAGTATTATTTCTAGGTTTAGTAACAATAACCTTCTCATTATTTGGATGTTGTAAAGCTTCATTTTTTTTTTCAATTTGCTTTTGAAGATTGCCTTCAAGCTCATCGTTCAATACTATCGATTCCGAAACAATTTTGCTATTTCCATTCACTTTTGTTGTAAAAAGACATTCTCGTTGTTCCCTTCTACATCTAGCACATGGGGGAGGATTGGGCTTATCTATTGGACCCAAATCACATTTGACCTTTTTCAGACGACAGTTTAGACACGCCTTATAGTTTCTTCTCCACTTAGGTTTTCTCTTTGGTAAGGAAGTATCACTGGATTCAACCTTACTAGTGGTCGATGTATCATCAACTACTAATGTCATTGCATATTTTTGATATATGTCTTATATCTCAAACCTTCAATGGCAACAGAGTCTAATAATTTGAGTGATGGCCTAATTATTAAACAAATTAAAAAATTAATCATTAAAAAATATTACAAATTGTTCTTGTTTTATATGTGAAGTACAAAATTTATACATAGAATATTATATATCAGGGGTATCTTGAAGAACTACTGTACTCTGTAGTTCAGCAGTGGAAATTTTAAAACTCATAATTTTCGTATCAATCATAACTCTGCAGTTGTGTTATTACCAGCTTTCTTGCTTTGAATGTGTAATTGCATCATCTTGTTTTTCCTGTCAAGTCTTCTAGAAGAGCTGTTCAATTCCAAATTAATCATTGCAGACAAACGTTTATACAACTCTTCATCCAACTCATCAAAATCGCCAATAACTAAATCGTCGACATTATCATCATCAATTTCATCAATTTGAATATCATTACTATCTACGTCTTCAAATCCTTTAATCCCTGTATTGGATTCTGCTAATAAAAGGGAATGCAAGAAATGCTGACTTTCTCCATCTATAGTGAAGTCCGAACTACTTTTTAAATATTCTTTATTATGATTGTTGTTAGAAACAGTAGTAGTTTGGACTGACACCTCAGAACTGTTAATAAATGGATTGCTATTGGCAGCTTTCTCATAGTTTTCATGATATAATGCAGGATTATTAAATAAATCATCATAAGTAATCTCAATAACATTATCAATTTTATCGATATCAGGAGTTGCTGTTTCAACAGTAACTGGATTGTTATTACTAGCGCTCGATACACTGACTTTGTCATGTGTACTAGAAGGATTAAAAGAAAGTTTCTCTTGGTTTTCTTTTTCCTTAACATAGTAGAAATCACCATTCGAACCAATCTTGTAACGAATGTCTAAATCAGAACTATAATAAATATTAGAATGACGGGATGATTGTACATCGTCAGTATAACTTTTGGTAGAGAACTTTTCGTCAGAGTATGTTTTGGAATGAGACGAGGAATTGTTACTTTGACAATCTCTGAATGGATTGCTTTGATATGGTTTCAGTGGTTTTATATTCTCTAATTGAGATAGTTCAATATCACCTTTTAACATTTTTCTATGAATTTTATAGAAAATGGTCATGAAAGTACCCAAACTAATGAACAAAGGAATCACAAGAACTAAAACTAATAAGGCAACTCCCCCACGGGAAGTTGAAGGTGTTTTGAGCACAGAATTCCGAACGAAATCCATTGAACCATTATCTAAATTAAGTGCAGTATCGATCTCTTCATGCTCTTGGCATTGGGAAGAAGTGCCACTACTTACGGACGAAGATGACGATGAGCCACCTTCTTCAGATGACTGTTCTTCTTGGACATTACCTTCTTTAAACAAACCCATTAAAGGAATGTTTGGGTCAATTAAAGATGCAAGTACGTTAAACGTTGATGTGGGATTGTGGTATAAAATCGAGTTGCTGTTTTTAACGAAATCTCTTAAATCATTGACATAATCTTTGGGAAAATAAATTTCAGCAATGGCAACAATATAATCGTATTCACTTGTTACATAAGGAACTAGCTGTTTCACCTGTATATCACTGGAATCGACCAAGGATTTTTGGCTTAGTAAGACATTTGAAGGAAGAGGAACCTGATCGAAACTTGAGCTACTTGGAGAGGCAATCAATGTATCAGTCAATGAAGTATATGATTCAAACCAATCATAGTCTGTTTGAATGTCCCTTTTCTCCAAAATAGTTGTGCCATTTATCAGAACGGAATTTACTGATGATTGTTTGGATTTCGTGGGATCAAAAGGAAAGCTAAAAATATAAGGTAAAAAATCAAACATCTGAGCCACTGCCACTGGAGTATTAACTAAAAAGGTATAATGCAGTTTTTGTTTGAAACCAATTGTTAGTAAAATATTGTCCTTTTTAGCATGAACTATATTATCAGGGGCAATTGCAGCAGGCATCGTTGCAATAGCGGCAGAATTAAATTTGCTTGTCGAAGCTGTTTGGCTTTCTTGAATGAGCACAGTAGGTAGCCAACTAAAGGTAGAAAGATGCTCTTCAGAAAAGGAACGTGTCATGGTAGATGCGCTTTGAATATTATGTGTACCGAGAATTCCTGAAGCCATATTTTTAATAGAAACTGAATATACTGAAGTGATCGATGCTCTTATTCCTGTTTCTAAGGTTTCTGTCCCTAATCTAGTAGTTTTGGTTGAGCGAAGAGTAGGTAACTGCTCCTCCGAAAAGGTTTTTGGAATTCCAGAGACTGCATTGCCAGTTTCAGGTCGAGATATGTCTTTAGAATGTATCATTGAGATTTGTGGGCTTGTCGTAGCAGCTTCTACAACAATCTTTGTTTTTTGATGATTGGGAGAGAAGGTATTTGCTACATCTGTTTCTGAATTAGTGAACAAAGAATGCGCGTTTACATTAGCTGATGCGTTTGGGGTTGGTTTTCCAGAATTCATGAAATTTGGGTCATCATCAACTTTGGAATGTGCAATCGTCACTTCAGATTGGACGTCAACAATTATATTGTTGTCAAGATTAGAAGAGGATTTAGTAGAAACAGTTAAGACTGAATTATTTCCAGTGTTAATATTTGTGTTTCTAGCTTGCGATATCGAATGCGTGACTTCACTTGTTTGTAAAATCACAGTCGGCAAGCCATTAAATTGGGAATTTGACATAAAAGTTGTAAGAATAGTAGTATCCTGTGAATTAAGCAGTTTGGAATTATCTGTTACTTGAGAACGAACTCGAGCAGAAGTTGAGCCAGAATATAGCTGGGAACCTTGAAGATTGTCTATGATTGAAGGAACATTGGTTTCAGTTGGAGGCATGATAATTTCCCGAGAAATAACTGAGTCTTCAGTACTAAAAACAACATTAGCAGAACCAACTTTTTGAGAACTAGACAAAGCTGAATTTAAATTTTTTGGGTTTTCAGTATTTGAAAGTTGTGGATCAGCAATACTAAAAAGTTGTGAAGCTATATCAGAAATTTGGGAGTTGATAGTATTAGAAATTAGAGGAGTAACAATATTAGTAGTTTTTGAGTTGTCAACGTTTAAAAGTTTACTTGGTTGAGCCTGATTGAAACTGGCAACGTTGGAAGGCGGTATGCTAGTGACGCCAGAAATGTGTTCTGTTGGCAATAATGCGTTAGAGCTAACAACAAATGAAACCTGTGGAGCAGCAGTAGAAGCAAGGTCATTTTTACTAGAAATAACTGGTGCCGATACTGTTTCCGAAATTGGTGCAGTGACTACGGGTGGTACAACAAAGGATTGAAGACTATTGGCAGTTGAAACTGAAAAAAGACTAACATCGGTTGTTGCCAGTTGCAAACTAATCAATGTCAGAGAAAGCGGACTTGTAGTCATGGTATCAGGGTCAATTGGCGGTACGCTAATTACATCGGTTGTGGGTTGTGATGATACTAGAGGTGGGAGGATGATTTGAGGAATACTAGACGAAACTGTTGCAGTCAAACTGGAAGAAATGGTTGGTGATTGTGAGTCAAGAATATCAGTAAGTATTGGTACCGTTGAAAGGTCCGTTGGTGGTAAAATAATGTCTGGTGTAGTAGACGTGGTAGTCAAAATATTGCTCGCTGAATTAATGGACGTTGCTCGATCATCAATAGGCTGACTTGCTGTATCAATTGGTGGGACAGCGATGTCAGTATTCTCAGTAGAAACACTTTTGATAGAACTAACTTCTGTGATTGGTGGAATAATAATAGTTGGCACAGCATCAGTTGTAGAAATTAGTGAGATATCAGCTGTCACTGAGTTCACTGCAGGATTTTGGCTTATAATAGAGTCATCTATATTTTCTGAAGAACTATTATCTGACGTGTCGTCTGCCGAATTGTCATTTTTGGAGAATTCATCTGTTGAATCACCATTAGAACTGTCTTCGCTTGAATCACCATTAGAACTGTCTTCGCTTGAATCACTATTAGAACTGTCTTCGCTTGAATCACTATTAGAACTGTCTTCGCTTGAATCACTATTAGAACTGTCTTCGCTTGAATCACTATTAGAACTGTCTTCGCTTGAATCACTGTCATCGGAGCTGTCTTCGGTTGAATCACTATCCTTTGGAATATTAGTTTCCACATCAATGCTTGGCTGAGAAACTATGCTGATTGAAGAGACTGCAGAAGAAGAGGTTAGAGTAACAGTTGATATCGCATTTTGTAAACTTGAATCATTTTGTTCAACATCACTACTAGCTGTTATTGTTATGGAAGAAGACTCAATAGAAAATTTTTCAACAACTGAGCTAGTAACTATGATGCTATCTATAATTTGAGAAGATTCAACTACCTCTGATTGATATGATGCAGTACTTTCATCCGTTACTGAAATATAGGAATCAACAGAATCTGAGTTATCCTCATGATATTCTGCAGTAATCATCGCAGAAGTTTGACGAGTAATTGAACTTAATTCAGACTTGGAAATAGCGGTAGGACTTGCTGATGGCAATGGTACCGATGATGAGGTTTGGTCATATTCTGTACTAATGGAAATTTTTGATGATAAGTCAGCACTTGTGACAGGTAGTGAATTTAAACTAAATGATGCGGACGGTTTAGGTGTGTTTGGAGATATAAATATATCAATGGATGACATTGGGCTTATTGATGCTGTATCTATAGCTGATCCTACAACCATATTTGAGCTCTTAGCTATACTGGATGATGATATTGATAAAATACCAAGTTCTTGATTTGTTGAATATGGAGAGTCATTTATAAAATTACTTGAAAGCTTTGTACTATCAGTTACGGGTATTTTAGAATTTGCGATAGTGTCAATAATGCTTTCTATTATTGAATTAGGTGATGGTTCTACGGATGTGTCTATTTGAGAAGGAACCAGTGATTTTGATGAAGTTATGGTTGTGATTTTGGTCGGTACTATTATTGATGATTCAGGTTGAATAATAGAATTTGTAATTGTTGAATATATGTTTAAAGTTTGTCCTTGTCCTTGATCTTGTCCCTGTTGAGACTGGATTTGAGACTCTTGTTTTTGAGAACTATAGTCCAAATGTGTAATAGTTGATTCACTTGTCAATGGGATTGAATTTTGCAAAATATTTGCACTTGAGGCTGCAATATTACCATCGTCGTTACTATTGTTATTTTTATTGTTAAGAATTATTTGGTTTTCGCTTTGTTCGGCATGTACCGTTGATATATTTA
This sequence comes from Grigorovia yakushimaensis, assembly GCA_003709265.2. Taxonomy (NCBI): domain Eukaryota; kingdom Fungi; phylum Ascomycota; class Saccharomycetes; order Saccharomycetales; family Saccharomycetaceae; genus Grigorovia; species Grigorovia yakushimaensis. The sequence goes on along the minus strand of PPOC02000474.1, from coordinate 55,238 downwards.
AGACTGCATATGATAAAAGTAAAAAAAGTAGTTGATTGGTCATTTTATATCATATTTTTGTTGTGTACTTAAATTGATTTGGATAAAAAATTAGTTTTTAAAGTTAATGGGGTTTTAAAATAATAAAAATCAATTAATTTAAATGATAGGGAAAGAAAATATATAATAATCAATTTTGCAAAAAAGGTTAGATGGTCTGTCTATATGTCTAAAAATGAAACCACAACAAAAATTATTTTAAGTATTTATTTCAAAAATGCTTTGAGAACTGTTGTAATTATTTCCAAATTAAAAAATTTTATTATTCAAGCCAAAAAATTAAAGCAATAAAAAAATTAAAATATTTGCATGAGATAGATTTCATGCCAATCTTTTGTTGCCGTTTTCAGTAACCTTTGAGTTCCGATGCCACGTGAGTTCTTCCAGCATAAATTACTAAATTCGGTATTCATGAGTATAACATTTCGATGCCCTCCTACGTATGTTTCTTTGTAGAAATATTTGGGTAGTATAACTTTTGGCGATTTTAGAGTTTTTGTTTCTTGTAATTAGATTTTTAAGGCTTTTTCTGTGGTTTTCTTCCCTTTTTCTCTCTTTTCTTTCGCAAAGTATTTGTTTTTTTACGAATCATTTGCCTAAAAAATTTCAAGCCGATTTAGTAATTTTCTGATTTAGGTTTTCACCCTATATATTTTAGTACGTGGTTTTTTTATAATAGAATTTTTTGGTTCCTGTGGTTATTGTTTTCACGACCAACTTTTAAGCGTTCAAATGTTGAGTTTAATTTTAGTCTTTTGAGGAATACTATACTACCGTTGTTTCTTCGGGAATGTCTGCTTTTTTAAACTCAATTATTACCCTATTAGGTCCTTTGAAGTGTCCAAATTAGAGGGATTACCTTATCCAGTCATTTCGGGTACCATTATTGGAAATATTACTTATTTTTAGAATAGAGTAGGGCTAACCAAAATTCGTTTATATAAGTTTAAAGTTTTACCCTGATGCTGTTTCAATGGATTTTTCTTAGTTCAATAGCTAATTTGACTCGCCTCATCAAATGACTACTTGCCCTTTGAGGCAATTGTATTATTTTCAAGTTTAACCGCTTATCTCCCATAAAACTCAAATTACCCAATAAGGTAGTTTAATTCCCTAATATATACAGTTACATAATTTATATACAATATCAGGCTGATCTATTGTATGCAATAACTAAAAAAAGGATGTAGCCTATATATTGAAGGTGGTTAAGATACTGCTTCTTGAATTGTTCTCACGAGGTATATTATTCCATTATAGGTTAATGTTGACAAAAACTGATGAGACTGCGTAATTAATTACATGTCATAAATGTCATATTAAAGTGGTATCATATCATCTTATCAAGAATAAATCAATTGAATTTAAGCTGCCGCAAATAATAACATTTCAAAGCACTTATTTTTTTTTGAGTAATAAATTATCAGTCTTTAAACTAATATTCTTGAAGGATTTTCATTAAAATATGCATTTATTGAAATCTTGAATTCTTATCATTTGTAATTTTTCCCATTTCACATCGCTTCATTATAATAGGAGTCAATTGGTATTACATCCTGTTGAAAAAAAAGAAGCTTCTGTCACGTACCAGTGCTGCATATGAAATTTCTTCAAATTGGCTAATTCCTTCTTCCTTCCCAAACCTTATTTCTCTTCTGCTATGATTGAAATAGGCACCACTAAAGGCAAACTTCATTTTGAAATCTCTAAGGGTTTCTGGGAGCCAAGTATTTATGACTGATATTGACAAAGGTTTTTCAAAGTTATTATTAATAAAATAGTTTCGTAATTATTGGTGGCTATAATTCTAATCTTCTTCTCTTTAATTCTTCTGGTAGATCGCTTGTTGGGGTGGCTATACCGCTTGAAGCATTTGATTTAATTTTTCTTTTACGGCTACCACTATTAGAATTATTACTCTTGCCGCTGCCATCTAAATCAAATGCCAAATCATCAATTTGGAAATTGTTCTGGTTTTGGAATTCAGTGGGATATGATCTTTCAAACTGGTTTAAAACATTAGAACAAAGTGACCAATCTATACCACCACCGTTTTCGCCATTGAATAAGTTTGAGTCGCGGTTAATCATTTGTTCTCTCCACTGCTCATTACTCATACCAGGTGTTCTGCGTACCTGGTTCATCATGTCTGGATTTTCTTGAAATAATATATGAACCATTTCACCACCTTTGCCATTCTCACGTGTGGGTATAATATTGAATTTACCTGATAAATCGGATATTTGATTCTTATAAGATTTCCTCAGTTTGACTGCCTTTGAACCATCTATGTTAGTTCTAGCCAATTATTTGGAGATATCGTCTAAACCGTAGATTGTAATTAAGTCATCAATTGGGTTTGGCTGTTGTGGTAGATATGTTGTATTAGGATCAATATAGTAATAATAGGATGGTACGTTTGTTTCATCTATGCTATTCATCTCTATATCTTGTCTTATAATAGTATAATTGTGTTAGAATTTAAATTTTAATTTACTTTATCTTTGGTAATTAGTGTAGTTGTAAATGTTCTTGGTGAATATATTATAGAATAATTGTATTGGTTAGTTATATTTGAACTTGAAATAAAAGTTGTAAGGACGAATGGGAGAAACGTTGACAAAATAAACCCCTGTCTCCAAATAATATTTGATAATTGCGGCTATTACATAGAAGTTAGCGATTGTTGAAAACGTTGAATAAAATGTTTTTATCATTATATACGAAACCATATTAACGAGTACCAAATAGAACATCATTTCTAAAACAAGTTATTTGCAACTTAGCTTTGTATTTCTTGTTGTTAGTAATGGAGTTTATTTGTTACAGCTGTAAACGTTGAGTTTTGGATTTGTCGTTTATTTTATATCTTTGTCTTGAATGTTGTTAATTTATTATATTTATTGTTTTTTGTTTTGTTGATTTAAAAAGCATTTTCCAAAACAAATCGTTAATTGTATTTTTCGTTTAGTTAAAATACTATATAGTGTTTTTATCTTCCAATTCAAAAGCTAACATATCATTAAATAAAATTTACAGTGGTTATAAGAATATGAATAATAAATTATTTTTATAATCTTTCTTTGACAAATAGTAAACTTTTGAAAGGAGGTTTAGTGACTTATTAAAAAATATTATAGTGCAAAGATGGTAAGAACAGTCCAGTCAAAGTGAAAGAGTAGTTGAATAAGGATAATTAAGTAAATTCTCCTTAAAATTTGTGAGTTATAAAGAACAGCATAATTTTTAGAAATCATAAGCGGTTTTAGCTCAGTTGGGAGAGCGCCAGACTGAAGACAATACTTCGGTCGAGTTATCTGGAGGTCCTGTGTTCGATCCACAGAAATCGCATTTATTTTTATTTTTTAGTGCTGTATTTGTTTTTGGCTTCTTCTGTAAGGAAGAACGGGCCAGCATCGAATGACGGTAAGTCTGATTTGAATGAGCAAAAAATAATATTAAACAAAACGATAATATCAATGTTGATCTTTTTTTTTTGGAAAAATATCTATTCACTTTTGTTTATAACAGAGTCATATATAAACATAAATAACAAAATAACATAAATAAAAAAAAGGAATACAGAATTAAAGAATATAATAAAAATAAATTAAAAAAAGTTCATTATGTCATTGACCATCCAGAGCTATTTCTTTCACAGTTGCGCCCTTTGGATCGTCATCATCATCAAATGTTCCATCAATGGAAACTACAATATATCTCGCTTTTCTCATTTCTTTCTCGCTTTTCTTCGATTTAAAGCATCTTAAGGTGTTGTTAAAATTGACGTTGTTATAATCAATTCTAAATTCAGTTCTATTACTTGGTAAAAGTTCAATAAGTGATTCTTTGTAAATCTCTTCAAAATCCGGTTCACTAGGTTTCACCGTTAAATTATCAACAATTGTCACGAAATTTTCATGAAAAATACCAATATCTGGCATTTCTTTAATAATATCATCCAATTCACCAGTTTTCCAGTTTAGAACAGTTAAAATATCAGCCATGCATTTTGAATTTTCATCGTCAATAGTGGTAATGTTACCCAATAGTTGTTCAATAGTCTTTTTATAATCAGGTTTTGGAACATTTTCTAAGATATATGTCACGTTGCTAAAAATTTCTTCAATAATTTCACTATGCGGTAAAATAGAAATTGTAATATTTTTAGCTGGTCTTTGGCCCCAAAGGATCATACCACTGGTAATCTCTTTTTCATTATTTGCACCCAAATCAACTAATAATCTACCTGTCTTACTTTTTAATGCTGGTTGCCAATGTGTATAATTATTACCGTCTAAAGCAGAAAAGCCAACATCACCAGGAACCCCTGCAGTCAAATTAGTTATTTGTTGGTTTTCGGCAATATTGCCTGCAATATTTAATTGTGGCTTAAACAACGGAATAACGAACTCTTCTCCTGGCTTTAAAGTATAATAAGTTCCTTGTACTTTACCATTAGAATCTCTTTCATATTGAATTTCATCACGACGATGCAACTCATCAGGCGGGGATGCTGAATTGTTTTCACCACGGTAAACATTAATATCACGATCATGAATTAATTCTCTATTAGGAACTAAAATTTTGATTGAGGCATTGCCGGATTTGTGCACAATAGTACCATTAACATCATCAATAATTACATCAAAAACTTGATTCATATACTTAAAATTTCTAATTGCAATACCACCTGGTAATAAAGGCAATTGGATTGGATTAAATCTCAGTACCCTGGACATTTTTTTAGTTTGAGAATCGACGTCATAAGAATACCTAATACCTGTTAAACCAAATAAAATACTTTGTAAAAATCCACCGTTAGCAGTTAAAAATGGGAATGCAGGCTGAGTTAATCCATTTGTTAAAAAGTTATCGTCTGACTGCTCGCTGAATTGGGCAAATGGTTGTCTTAAATATGGCAATACCGACTTGTAAAGATAGCTTTGCGAAGACGAACCATGGTTCAGTAAACCTGCAGCCGCAGCCACAAACACTGGGTAAGTCATTGCAGGGCCTGAAGCCGATTGCCTTTCCGAATAATAATATAAATCCTTGATAGCATTATTTAAGATTGCTTCATCATTAATGTAACTCAAAGGATAGACCATCAAGGTGACATCTGCCTGTTTGATTTCAACGGAGCTATTCATACCAGAATATTCTAACGTGATATTTGAATCCGATTTTGGAATGTAAATATTATTAGATATTTCCATCCACCTCGAATCAACTTCTTCTTCTAAATGGTTACCAATATCAGTTGCCCACTTCATTAAATTCTTAATACCTGCATTAGTAAAAGCACCGTTATTAATATGGTCAGCAAACTCATCTGGATCAGTTAAATTATGCGTTTCATACGCACCTAGTGTATTATTATACTTAACAAAGGCAGTAAAAAATTCTGCTGCATCACGGACCATTGGCCACGTAGTATACTTTAAATAATTATCATCAATACCTTCTGCACCATTCATATAAATTGATAAAGATGCTAGTGCAACATCAACGTTAATATGGTATTCGTAATCAACGCAAGGTCCTGTTGAAGTACAATTTGCAAATCTACCAGAAGTCCATGGGTAAACCGCACCTGGCATTCCATATTGCTCGGCATTTAATTGTGCTTGGTGATGAGTAGAATTTCTGTAATCGTTAATATTCTTGGAAATTTCTGGGAAGAATGGCAATAAAGCCGGAGACATCCAAACGTCTGCGTCCCAAAAAACCATACCACCATATGAATCTGATGACAATCCACTTACACCAATAGGCAAACCTCTTTCTGATACATTATACATTCTGGTATTTGCTAGCAATTGGTATAATGATGATCTCACTGTCATTTCTAATAACGCATCCGAAGGAATTTCAACAAATGCGTCACTGTACATATTATACCAGTCATTTTTGTGTGTTGATAATAATGTTTCATAATTATTTTTGCAATTCAAAACAATGTTTTTTATGACATCCAAAGTGTCCAGATTAGAATATTGTTCATTAGTTTTAAATTCTGACGACATAACACCCGTGTATTTTTCAACATAAATGCTTGTATTGTTTTGGTTCAACATAATCTTTTTCACCTGTGATATTTTACCTTCTTCTTTTATAAATTGAGTCGTAACATCATTATCTTGATTATCTTCTCCTGAAGAAACAAGAAAGGTCGAATAGATACTTGCATTAGAGTACGGAACATTTTCTGGTTCAACTATCATGTACATTGCGCCATTTTTTTCATCAGTTCCAAATTGACGTAGCACAGTCCTATGTGAAGTATTGAAATCAAGTATATCCCAAATATCAATTTCTAATCCTTCAAAACTGTCTGTAATATTATCAACATTCAATGAAATTTCCACAGACATTAAACCTAAAGGATGAATAGTTCTATGAGCCCAAACTTCACTTTTCACATTGATTAACCCATTATACCAGTCTAAATTCGTGCTTACAATACCATCTTTCATTGATAAATTCTGATTATAATTCAAAACATCATTCACAGTAACATTGACTGGATCAAACCAAGTAGTATTGCTACCATCATTTACCGAAAATTGTAAATTTGTCCATTCTGGAATAGATGAAATTACTGTAGAGTAACCTATATCATCTAATTCAGGGAAGTTAGTCGAATTCAATTTAGGCTGTAGACAATAAAAATCTGAAACGAATGAACCAGCATATCTTTTATTTCTCAAAGGCCAACCATTATTTAATGCATCACTTACATTTGACCAAAAATTCAGCGTATCTAAAGCATAACCAAATCCTATGTTTGGTAATCTTGAACCTAAGTAACCATTAGCCACATAAGGTTGTCTCGAATAAACGTTTTGTGTAAACAAAGTAGTACCCAAAATCATGTTTTCATCATCGTAAAATGCGGTCTCAAAATCAGTCAACAATTCATAAAGTTTACGGGATGATCTTCTTGCTTCTTGGTTTTGTGATATTTCGTGATGATAACTTTGGGAAGTGACTGTCCCTTCTTTTGAGCGATCAATATGCACAGAGTTTGAATCAAGCGAGTCAAAGTTGATATTATTTGTGGCACTCACATCATTATTGGTTGATTTAGCATTGATAAATTGTACGGTTGTGACTATCACAAATATTAAACTTGATATTAGGGATATAGAAGCCATTCCTAATAATAAATACAAAATATAAATACTTTTTGGTTTAAGTTTGTCAAACTTATGTTTAAAGTATTTGCTGTAATTTGTTTTACTGTTTCCAGTTTCTTTATTTCTAAGTTCTTGAGAACTAAGAGAGACCAAAGGAATTTCTTCAATTGCGGATGCTTTCTCCTTATTAATATTGAAAAAATTCATTATAACAAATAGATATTACCTTCAAAATACAGAAATAGGCACACAGATAGAGTATTGTAACATCAAATGATATGTTATAATTCGTACCAGTATGGTTTTTAAACGTCTGCCTATTTTAAGTTGTTATTGGTAACTATCATAAAAATTAGTGTAATGAAAAAAAACCTTGGTTTTTCAAATAACCATATTTGTATGACAATGAGCAAAGGAATAGACAGCAAAGAAGTTAAGCTCACCAGAAAGGAGATTAACGCCGATGAATTGTATAGACATTCATCACAGTACAGATATTGGTCTTTTTCACCACAGAGTTTGACTAAAAAACGAGAAGAGACTAACAAATCAGTATTTCAAGCTGTACAAGTGGAGTTAAACAAGTATATTGAGTCCAACCGTGATAAATTAACTGATTTGGAGGTAAGTACTATTAGGAGTAAAGCTGTCCCACTAACCCCAGAAGAAGAACTACAAATTGTTAATTTTTATGCAAAGAAAGTTCAAGTCATTGCGCAACATTTAAATTTACCCACAGAGGTTATAGCTACATCTATTACTTTTTTTAAAAGATTCTTCTTGGTGAACTCTGTGATGAACATCGATCCAAAGGAACTTGTACATACAACTATCTTTTTAGCTTGTAAATCAGAGAATTACTTTATCAGTGTTGATACTTTTGCGACAAAGGCTAAATCAACAAGAGAGAACATTTTGAAGTATGAATTTACACTTTTAGAGAGTTTAAATTTCTCGCTATTAAATCATCACCCATATAAACCACTACATGGGTTTTTCTTAGACATTCAGTCTACTCTGTTTGGTAAAGTGGATTTGAAGTATATGGGCCAAATTTATGATAGATCAAGAAAGAGAATTACCGATACTCTATTAACAGATGTGATATATTATTATACTCCGCCACAAATTACTCTAGCGGTGTTGCTAATAGAGGATGAACATTTAATTAGACGTTATTTGGAGATAAAATTTGCACCACCACAAGAAAATACTGCTGGCAGTGACAATAGTAATGAAAACGACCAACCGGGCAAGGAAACAAATGCCAAATCTAACAATTCAAGCATTTCGAAAATGAATATCATCGCAAACACTGGTTCCACTACTGACATAAATAATAGAACTAACAGTAATGAATCTGTAAAAAAAGAACCCGTTGTTTCAAAAGATGAAAATAATGAACCCAAAACTGAAACATCTACATATAAAGATGAAAAGAAGAAAGAAGAAGAAGAAGAAGAGGAAGAGGTGACACCGGGCAAAATTAAGTTGGATAAACTAATGAAAACGATTGAGGATTGTAAAAATATTATTGAAAACTTTCAAAATATCAATACTCAAGATGCAAAGACAATTTATGCTAAATTATATTATTGCAAGCATCCAAATATCCTAATTCAAAAATTAAAAAGAAAGCAAGAACAGGCTCATGCTACTGAAGACCCAGAAAGTAAGAAGCAAAAAGTTGAGGGTTAAGCTTTGTGATAAAAATTGATATTGAAATAAACTTCAAAGTCCACATTATAGTCAATGTTAACATCAATCATACCAATTCATTTGTATATAAATATTTATATATGTCATTTTTAAGAATTTTAGTCATTTAAAATTAATATTAATTCATTATCATTTAAAGTATTTACAAAGTTATATTCAAAAATAATATATATATGGATATGAAATGAAATATACGCTAATATTATTGATGCCTAAGAACAAAAAATATTCTAATGGTTGTGCTATTGAAGTATTTATGAGAAAGAGTCTATTAATAAAAATTTATGAGTCTTGAAAAAAACTGAAATTTTTTAAGCATTTATGCGAGTTGGGATTTTTGTTTTCGAGCCCATATCCTTGCGTTCGTCACTGTCAGGACCTTCAATAACTTTATTTGTTGAAGTTTTTAATTTGTTTATCTTTTCACCTTTACAAACTTTAACAATTTCATTGGCATCTAGTGTTTCATATTCAATTAAACCTTCTGCCAATCTATGTAACTCTACGTTTCGTTTGGTTAATAATCTTCTTGTTCTTTCCTCACTTTCTTTCAATACTTCGATAATTTCATTATCGGCCAAATTTCTAATGTCATTGGACCAATTATTCCAATTATCGGCTAAATTAACAGGACCAACATCTTCACTCATCCCAAATTCCGTTATCATTGCCCTAGCTGTATTAGTTGCATTTTGTAAATCTGAACCACATCCACTAGTGGTATTATCCTTACCAAAAATAATTTCTTCAGCGATTTTACCACCCATACAAACATCTAGTCTAGCCAAACATTCCCTCTTGGTAGTATCGACCTTATCCATTTCAGGTAATTGGAAAGTGATACCCAATGCTCTACCTCTTGGTAAAATGGTTGCCTTATATAATGGCGTAGCACCACTAGTATACAATGCCATAATGGCATGACCAGCTTCGTGATAAGCGGTAGCCTTTCTAGCGGCATCAGTTAAGACCATGGTCTTTCTTTCTGCACCCATTAGAATTTTATCTTTAGCCCATTCAAAATGTGACATATCAACAGCAAGTGCATTTTTTTGGCAAGCATATACTGCAGCTTGATTTACTAAATTTGCTAATTCGGCACCAGATAATCCAGGTGTACCACGAGCAATAATTGATGATTCTACATTCGGTGCGACAGTAATTTTTTTCATGTGATGCTTTAAGATTTCTGAACGACCACGAACATCAGGCAAGTCAACATTAACTACTTTATCGAATCTACCTGGTCTAGTCAATGCCTTGTCTAATGATTCAGGGAAATTTGTTGCACCAATGATAATAATACCGGAAGTTTGTGAGAACCCATCTAATTCTACTAATAATTGATTTAACGTTTGTTTAGCATAAGCTTGATCTTTTGGATTACGTTTACCACCAATGGCATCTAATTCATCAATGAAGATGATTGCTGGAGCATGAGATCTTGCCTGTGCGAAAAGATCACGAATACGTTTAGCACCAACCCCAACATAAACTTCGTCGAATTCTGAACCAGACATAAAGAAGAAATCAACACCTGCTTCACCAGCAGTAGCTCTTGCTAACAAAGTTTTACCTGTACCCGGTGGACCAGTTAATAATACACCCTTAGGTAATTTACCACCTAATGATTCATATTTAGTTGGATCTTTTAAGAAATCCACAATTTCTTCTAATTCAGCACGAGCTTCATCGCAACCTTTCACATCATCGAATTTAATATCAGTTTTAGCTGTGTCTACGGATTTGTCATTGATATCAGAATTTTTCAATAATGAAGTATTTTCACTAATATATTTGACAGTTTCTGATAAACCATACACTAGTAACCCCATAACAAGTAACCATTTGATCCAACGTGAAATAATGGTGAATGTAGATTCTGCCACAATAACATGTAATGGTTCTTTCTTAGAACCATAAAATGGTGAATACATTGATGGGAAATTATTTGAATGATAAGTGGTATTTGTTGAATTTGAAGATGATGCTAGAGATGGATTTACAGCACCGGCTGAACTAGCTGTTAATAATCTATGTCTTACTGCATCAGCTTCTGAATGTCTACCAATTCTTTGTAAACCTTCCATGTATAATTCCATACATTCCGGTGACGAAGCGATACCAGGCGTTTCAAAACGTGATACTACATATTGTGGATAGTTTGATTGTAGTAATAGTTTATAAAAATCAGCTTGTGCTTCTGGTTTGGTGATATTGTTATTTGCTTCTTGTTCCTTTGTAGCTAATAAGTCATGATTTACTGATTTATTATTTGTCTTTGAACCACCAGTTGATTTAATTGGGTTGTTGTCAACTGTTTCAATAATTTCATTAAATTGATCTTTATTATTATTTGATAAATTCATAGTAGAAGATAATGGATTAATATTAGAATTTTTTTTATTTTTCAATATGGAGTCATTATTTAATTTTGTATTAGTTTTTTCATTTACCAAATTATTTTCCAAATTATCTTTTGTTTTAACATCTTTTTCAGTGTCTTTTTGAATTATTTTTTCTTTATTTAGTATACTTAAATTCTTCTTTAATTCATTTGTCAAATTCGTTAAATTTAAAGTCAAACTTTTAGTAAAAGAGCTTTCCTTTAAGTTATTTGCTTTTAGATTATTATTATTATTATTATCATGATTTTTCAAATTATTTTGTTCTGTGGCGGTAGTAGTACTAGTAGGGGTAGTTTTTGTAATTTTTTCAAAATTTTTATTATCATTACCATCCTTAATGGTTTTTCTATCAGTAAAATCTTTTATTTCATTAGTTTTTGAATTTGTAATTCTCACATTATCCAAAATATCAATATCTATATCTCTAGTTTTGTCATTTTGAGAATCTTTTGAATCAATAATTTCTTCATCTACATCCATGTGATTATTTAAAAAATCATTAATACTTCTTGATTTATTCTGATTTGAATCTATGCTACTTGAATTGCTATTGTTATTATTATTACTATTACTATTATTTAAAAGATCATTTTTCTTATGCTGTATTATATTGCAATCATCCTTTTTCAATTTGCTGTTTTGTATAGTGTCTTTAATCTTTTTATCCTTTTTAATTGGATCACCTTTTTTTAAAGTGTAATAAATTTTTTGCCTCCATAATAAATTATCATTAAATCTGTTATTCGTTTTGCTTATGCTAGCATAGGTAAAAGCAAAGTTATTATAAATAGAGTAATTTCTTCTTAGGCTGTTATTAAATATGAAATTTCTGGATATTTGATTAAGTTGATTATTAACATTATTCAGATTAGTATTCAATAATAGTTGACTCATCGTTTATGTCAAATAAAAACAGAATTGTATAGTGTAATTGAGACCCAAACAGAAATGAATATTTATAATGTGATGGAATATAAGTAAACTGTTTGGTGGGGTAAAGATGATATATTATCTGTAACACGAATTTGAAATAAGCGATGACAAATATAACACTTTCAATTTGATATAGCTTAATAGAATTTGATATAATATAATATAATAATATAATAATATAATAATATAATAGAATATAATAAAATATAATTCAATACAAAACGATACAAAATCGAATTCAAATGATTGAAAAGCGATAAATGGAAGGCGGTGTTATTTTTGCGGTGATGCGCAGAGAAAAGCGGCAGCTGCGCGGGCGAGATTTGTGTGGTGTGTCTGTCGTGTAAAACGACAGCAACCGTGTGAAGGCAAAGAGAAGGCGTGCAAAAACCGTAAGAGAAAAAGCGTTTGCGCCACTCCGTGCGAAACCGCACAAATTACACCAGGCGTCACGTGACAGACACCCGTGCACACACACGTGTATAATTGTTAATACACGTGCAAAGCGCGTGACCGCCTGCAGAAAATTGCAAAATGCAACCGACTCGCTTCCGTTTACCCGCACAGCAATATCACTGTGAAAAGTAAATCGGCTTTATTGTATATCTGTTTACATCTCTTGACTTATTTATTTACGTTTACACGTTTATTTTTATTACTGATCTTATTCAATCTTACAGTTTTCTATTTGTACAAATATTCATACTCATATAAAATACAATACTCTTACCAACTATGAGTGACGATGGTGAATTTTTCGTCTCCGATGAAACAAGACAACAAGTTTTCCAAAAACTATCAAATAAATTAGAGAATAGAGTATGTTTTGACTGTGGTAACAAGAATCCAACGTGGACTTCTGTACCATTCGGTGTTATGTTATGTATTCAATGTTCTGCCGTTCATAGAAACTTAGGGGTTCATATCACTTTTGTGAAATCATCTACTTTAGATAAATGGACAATTAATAATTTAAGAAGATTTAAATTCGGTGGTAATCATACCGCTAGAGATTATTTCTTGAAAAATAATGGTAAAAATTTTTTAAATACTTCAAACACTGATGCTCATTCTAAATATACAAGTAATATCGCTAAACGTTACAAAAATCACTTAGATAATTTAGTTAATAAAGATATGGAAACTTATCCAGGTGAATTAAATTTAACTGATATGGACACCACAATGAATGGTTCTGACTCTTCAAGTAATATTAATACACCAACTACTGATTCAAATGATGATTTTTTCTCAAATTGGCAAAAACCCAAAAGTGGTTCTACTACACCTATTTCAAAATTAAACTCTAATCAAACAACTCCAAGAGTTAACACTCCAACTAATAATAATATCAATACTACTACTAATAGATCATCTAGTCCATCAATTGGTTCAGGTATTGGTGCTGCACGTAAGAAATCATCAATTTTATCAGGTAATAGCAATTCTAGTTTAAATAATTCTTCCACAAAAAAGCATTCTATTCTTTCATCATCAAGAAAACCAACTAAATTATCTGCTAAAAAAGTTAGCAATGCTAATGCTGAAGATATGTTTGATCAATTCGAAAAAGATGCTGAATTGGAAAAGCAAGAAAAATTCAAATCAATGGAATCTAGTGCTTCAAAAAATAAAAAAATTTATAGTTCATTTAATAACAACAGTAATAGTGATAACAATAACAATAACAGTTCTGATTCTTTTAACAATAATAGTAATTCGAATAAAAATGATTCATTTTTAGATGATTTAAATAATGAGAATGATTTTAACTATGACGCTAGTGCAGTTGAAAAGGAATTGAAACCAAAATTTGCTAAATTAGGTTTTGGTATGACAACTAATAATGCAAATGATATTGCCACAAAACAAAATGAAGCGAAAAGAGCTGCTTCTGGTCCTAAATATTCTGGTAGAATTGCTGAAAGATATGGTTCACAAAAGGCAATTTCATCAGATCAATTATTTGGTCGTGGTTCATACGATCAAGATGCATCTAATGAAGCAAAGGAAAAATTGAAAACTTTTGATAATGCAACATCGATTTCATCAAGTAGTTATTTTGGTGATGATAAACAAGATAATCAAGATGATGGTAATTTTGGTAATAATACTAAATTTTCAACAAATGCTTATGGTTTAAGTCAACAACAATCAAGTTTTGTTGATTTTAGTGCAAATGCTGATGATGAATTACAAATGTTAAAAGATGTTATGGAACAAGGTGCTGAAAAAATTGGTAATTATTTAAGAGATTACTTAAGAAAGTAATTTTAAAATAAAAAAAAAATGATAACTACAATTTGTTTTTCTGAAGATGGTTGGTGATATATTTCCTAAAATTTTTGTATCTTAAAACTTGTCATACATAAGATATCTCTTATCGTGTCAATTTCTATGTATAATTAATATAATAAACTATTTAATACATAAAAAAAATAAAAACGATTAAATAAATAAATAGAAGAAATGGCATTGCATTTTGTAAAAAAAAAGGAATAAATAACGCAAAAATTACAAATTATTAGATATATATAGATGTATGTATGTATACTTATTTCTTGTGGGTATAAATAACTGAAAGCATAAAAATTAGATGTAAATAGATGTAGATACAATTTTAATAAAATTAAAAAAACAATACGCTTGAGAATGAATATTATCGAACAACAAAATTAAGAAAGGAAGAATCTAGATCTTATCAAACATGGATGTATGAGAATGCCAAATGGTTTACCATTTTTTACATTTCTTCAAACGGAAATCAATATTATTATCAGTATCATCCACCAACTTTCTCTTTGAATTGAATTGGCTATCTTGGTAATTTAATTGTTCCTGCAATTCTTGTTGGTTTAGCCAAAATAACTTCACGTTATATTCGTCTGGTCTCATACCAAAGATATTATAGACGTTATTAACCATACCAGGGTAGATGTTCATACTACTATTATTGTTATTCATTGTGCTTTTCGATAAAAAATTTTATATCAATCTAGAATGCGCTATAAAGATAAGTGTCAATTTATGATGTAAATATTACTTTTAAGAAATAAATTGCTAAAGTAAGAAAAATAAATAAGGGAATGTAATTACATAAATTAATAAGATACCTTTATATTTAAAAAAAAAACAATATAGAACAAAATAAGAGAACGCAAGAATTTAACATTATTTGATAATTAATAATTAACGTGAATAATAAAATTACTTTATGAATTGAGATAAGTAGTAGCGGTTTCAATATGTTAGAAAAAACGGCACGAAATTTAAATCAATGCACTTGAAAAATTGTCTATGCTGAAATAAATTCAATAAAGATGCATTTTACATGAATTTTGTAGCGACTAATGGAAAATGTTCTGCACGTGTAACATAAACCACATTGCAATGGTATAGTTAATTATTGCGATTATTATAATGTGCACT
>PPOC02000474.1:11293-39548 GCA_003709265.2 Grigorovia yakushimaensis | reverse complement strand
CATCGTAAATTAACGTGAATAATAAAATTACTTTATGAATTGAGATAAGTAGTAGCGGTTTCAATATGTTAGAAAAAACGGCACGAAATTTAAATCAATGCACTTGAAAAATTGTCTATGCTGAAATAAATTCAATAAAGATGCATTTTACATGAATTTTGTAGCGACTAATGGAAAATGTTCTGCACGTGTAACATAAACCACATTGCAATGGTATAGTTAATTATTGCGATTATTATAATGTGCACTTAATAGGGATAACAAAGTTTGCACAAACTCCTTTATTAATTCTCGATTATTTTACTCTATTTTAATTTACGATGGCCCTTCTTGACTCCACAACAACATCGCTCTTACGTTACCGTGACGCTCCTATTGTACTTATTACATGTGGGTGTACGGGTGCGTAGTCCCCACAGTCTCTTTTGCGTACATTTTTTTCCATAAATTTCGTTTTTTCAAAAATGGAACTTCTCCTGTTTAAGAAAAATAATTTCCCAATTTGGATATATGTTTTTGTGCGTGCGTTTCGTTTTTCTTGATGTTGTGTCCTTGTAGAGACTCTCTGCTCGCTGAAGAAATTGTAGGGAGCTTTGTCGCCTAGCTAGACGGACGTCGTCACCATTTTGTGACAAACGTCCAATTTTGGCGAGATCCGCACCGTGACCTCCCATTAAATTCCATGGGACTCTGTTGAATTGCCTCGTTCGCGATATGTGATATTGTAATTTTTTTAGAATGAAAAATAAAATTTAATTAATTTATTTTACAACTCTTAATAAAATTACCAAATAGAACAGTAAACATTCAAGGTATGTTATATAGTGTTAATAAGTTTTAATAAGTCTTTATTTTGTAAGGTTATTCATGAAAAGCGTTTAAATGAGTTTGTTGTTAATTCAACTAATGAATTTATAGATTCCCATTAAAATAAAACAATAAATTTGATGAAAGTTTTTATAAATGTTTTTCCATTTACAAAATTGATTTAGAAAGTATATTCGAAACAAATAAAAAACAATAATTTACTAACATTTTTTTCATTAATATATTTTTTTTTGTTTAAAACTTTTCATTTATTAATCAAAATTGTTATATTAATTAAACCAAAAATTATTATTATAGATGGCCTCTGCTTTACCACACCCAAAGATCGTTAAGAAGCACAGTAAGAAGTTTAAGAGACATCACTCTGATCGTTACCACAGAGTTGCTGAAAACTGGAGAAAACAAAAGGGTATTGATTCCGTTGTTAGAAGAAGATTTAGAGGTAACATTGCTGAACCAACTATTGGTTACGGTTCTAACAAAAAGACTAAATTCTTAACTCCATCTGGTCACAAAGTTTTCGTTGTTGCTAACATTAAAGATTTAGAAACTTTAATGATGCACACTAAATCTTACGCTGCTGAAATTGCTCACAACGTTTCTGCTAAGAACAGAGTTGGTATTTTAGCTAGAGCTAAGGCTTTAGGTGTTAAAGTTACTAATCCAAAGGGTCGTTTAGCTTTAGAAGCTTAAATTGATTCAATATAATAATATTAAATTAATTATATATATTATGTATACTTTTATATTTACCAATTTTTAAACAAGCAACAAATATCATCAATAATCTCTGTTTTAATGATTTTTTCTATTTCTTTTGATTTATGATAGGTTAAGAAAGTAAATAAAATTAAGCGAAATTGATTGAAATTAATTAATGTTATAGTAATATATATTATTTTTTTCATATTATCATGTATATATATATAAATTTATATATATAATTATCTATATTAAAATAATAGTTAAAAGAAATAGTATAATTATAAATACATTTAATCAATTATGTACATATTGAGGACAAATAATAATTTAATTTGACTTAAAATGATTTTGTAAGTTAAATCAAATCACTATAAGGATAAAACAATACAATATTTTTTTTTACAATTTTTTTTATTTAGTTATAGTTGTCTGGAAGGGAATTTAATAATAATTGAAAATTGAATAAGAACTAAAATGGTTAATTATCATGAATTATAAATAAATAATAGGAGAAAACATTACAAAAAGAGATTAATATTTCATCTATTATTTTAAAAGAATAACCATTTTAATAAAAATGCAATTAATAAACCAACAATTATGTTTACTAAATTAAATGGAGAATTAGTAGTTGAAGTTGGAGTAATATCTAATTTATCTGATTGAATTTTTTCATTAGTGGCATTGTCCTTTTCATTAGTAACTTCATCGTTCTGAGTAGTTCCTTCATTTATTTTCTTTTCATCTTCAACAGCAGTAACAGGTACTTCTTCATTTAATTCAATTGGTTGTTCTTCATGAATATTTTTCTTAATTTCATCAGTAGAAGTAGTATCAGTTACTGAAGAATTATCAAGATTATTTTTTGTAATATTTTCTTTTGCTGATTCAGCATCTAATTCTTCTTGAGATTTAATGACATATTTCACTTTAATTTTTTTTGAAACTGCATCTTTACCATATTGAGCTTCCAATTCACTCCATGCTTCTGCTACAGTCTTTTCACCTAAATCTATTGGTGCAGGTAATGTTATCACTAAAAATTTATCACGACATTTAAAATCAGGTTGTGGTTCTTCTGGTAAACCTAAGAAAATAACTTGAACTGATACAGTTTCACCTGGAGCAACAACTGCAGCATTTGGTCTGACACAGTAATATTTTGGTGCAGTGGTCTTAACTTTGAATGCAATAGTTTCACTAGAGTTATTTGAGATGATGGCAAATTCAGTAGATTGTTGCGTTAATGGTGAAGCATATTGTAATACGTCTGGTTTGATTTCAACAAGGGACATGCTGTGATGTGTTATTTGTTTATGTTCTGTGGCTGATGTTTGTTTTCAGTTGTTTGAATGTTTTGTTAAAGTTTGTTTATTTGTTTTTTGCAAACGTTTTTGAAAATGTTTTGAACCGCAAAACGACACAAATTGGAGATGCTGCCAATTTGGCACAGCAAAGGTGCTGCTGTTGGGTGGGTGATGAGATGTGTTGAGCAGGGCTTCGATACCTCTTGTTGTTACTTAGTATATGTGTCTTATATATTTGTTGTGTGTGGATGTGCTTCGGCGACTAATAATCGTCACCTTTCGAGACGATTTCCTTCTTGTGTGGATGTAGTAAGATGGTGTGTTCGAATTGTGCAGTGTACGAACCCTTTATGTCCACTAAAGGTGGATAATCCTGTACAAATCCTTGTTTTACCAAGTTGTTTAATGCAAATAAGTATTTGTCTTCGCCCAAACGATCCAAATAACGACGACAAAATGGTAAAGTACCAAAATTATTATTGATAGTTTTCAATAAGTTTTTAGCGCTCGTTAAAGTTGGTGTACCTTGTATATCCATATTTCTTGCGTAATGTGAACATTCACCTTCTGCAACGACGTAACCTCTACCAGTGGAACCAAAAGTTTCAATGGCAAAATGTTCACCTTCCTCCATCTTAGTGTTATCACCATTTTTGACAATGGGTACGGATTTACCATTGTGAATATGGTATGGGCCAATATTATGACCACAAAGATTTCTGCATGGTTTTACTTGATAAGTTTCACCATTAATTTCACATTCATAAGATTCCATTACCTCTTGAATTGCTTCACCAATATCTGTTAATCTTACATCAATACCAGCTTCTTTAATACCGGTATATGTAGCATCTTTCACTGCTGCTAAAAGATTATCATATTGTGGATTAAAAGCGACTGTCCAAGCAGAATCAATAATATTACCATTAACTTGAACACCAAAATCAACTTTCATAACATCATCATATTTTAAAACGGTCTTATCACCAGCATTTGGTGTAAAATGTGCTGCAATATGATTTAACGAAAGACCAGTGGGGAAACCAATACCTTGTGATAATGGGTTATCCATCTTAGTTAAATCTTCAGCGCCAGTAAATTTCCTATTAGTGTTTTCAATCATATCAGCAATATCAGTCAATGACATACCAGGTTGTATCCTCGAGTGTACATGTTTCCTGATACGACGGTGGATTTCAGCTCCCTTTCTGACATCATTCCAGTGTTCCTGTTGCGACAAGCTTCTCTCCAAATATCTTTTCTCTTCATCAGTGGTACGTTTCAAATTGAAGTCCTGGTGGTAGTCGGACCATTCACCTTCTGGGTACACGCCATCTGGATAATATGTTTCAATTTTCTTGATGGCAGGTTTCTTCTTCTTCTTCTTCTTGTTTTTGGACTTCTTGTTTGTGGACTCTTCAGAGCCCAGGACGAGATCCTTCAAAGACTGTTCCTGAGGTTGTTGTTGTTGTTGTTGTTGTTGTTGTTGTTGTTCTTGCGCGACCGGTTCCTTGTTTGAAGGCAGAGTATCGTGTGGGAGCACGATGTTCAAGGGGTCTGTGTGTGGCAGAGCCACGTTCTTGGAGTCGTTCATCATTGTGGCAACAGCAGTTGTTGTTGGAGAGTTTTGCAGTTTGAGTTTTTTAGTTTGTTTTCTTTCATTCGAAGAAGTGACAATTTGTAGCGACAACACCAAACACAAAGCACAGCACTGGACACTGCTGGATAGTGGAGAGATGTTTAGACACGTAGTAAGAAATACAAGGCCATGCGCCAGGTGGCAGGTGTGGACACAGGTGAGAGCACAGACAACACAGGGAACGCAGCACGTCTGGGACAACCCCCTCAGAAATATGAACATGTTCAGCCAGGAGACACAGCGTCTCGAGTTGCCCCTCACACGCAACACACAGACTGCCAAGGGCAAACAGTTGACTTCCGAGGAGATCGAGGCTAGAAGATTGCAGAATTTACAACAAATGGAAGATATCGAGATCAGGGAACAAGCATTGAATACCAGACTGGGAGTAAGACATGGAAGAACAGTAGAAGTGGTTCGGGGTGACACAGTGAATGCATTTGCTCGGTTGAATAAAATTATTCGTGATAACAATATACTAATGGACAAGAGAAAGCAGAGATTCTACATGAAACCGTGCAAAGTCTTGAGAGAAAGACGTGCCCAGACACATCGCAAGAAGTTCAAACAAAGCTTCTTGCATACTATACAATTAATCAAAGACGCCAAGAGAAGAGGTTATTGATTTATATAATGACAATTTGCTATTCAAACACAAGTATCTAACATACATTATCGTAATGCCAGCTCAAGTTAGATTAGGTTGTCCCTCCATCGCCTCGGCCAAGCTAATATTGTACATAAATTTCACATAAATTTCACATAAACTTCAAATAAACTACAACTGAAAATCACAGTAACAGCAACCAGGTGGCACACCAAGACCACCCACTGATCATACCCCACAGAAAACCACTAGGCTGTGCGTTGGTGTTTTCATATGCAATGCAAAGTTGCACCGTTTTAGGAATATCCCAAAACTGGAGAATTTAATGAAACGTTTTCAAAAACTGTTTGATTGCAACGAAAACAACAATTTAAATTTTAACAAGTAAACAAAACCCACTTGATTCTAACCACTTACAGTATTTAATATTGTACTAAACTTAGTCAGTCAGCAACATTAGCATATATACCAATTATAGCGAAAACTATGAGACACAGATTCCAATGGAGAAATTTATTTGGTGATCCATTTGGTTCATCAACTATTCTGATTGCAGTTTTATCATGGATCATTTGTTTGATTGGGTCCATCGCAATTGCAAGTGATGATAATGGGTACCCTAGATTTGCTTGGTGGGGGATAACATTCCAATTTATAATGATTATAGCAATACTTTTATTTTATATGTTTGATTTAATTGATTACTATAAGCTATTCATTTTAGGTGGCAGTGCTGTATGTCTTGTTTACAATTCCAATACAGCAACAAATTTAGTCTATGGCGAAGGTCCACGTAGAGCAGCTGCCTCAGCCGGTGTTATTCTATTATGTATTATAAATTTTATTTGGTTATTTTATTTTGGTGGTGATAACGCATCACCAGTCAATAGATGGATTGATTCATTTTCATTAAACGGTATTAAACCATCTGCCATGGAACATTCAAAAATTAGAGCTTTACGTCGTAAGACAAATATGTTAAGACATAATTCAAGGGCTATAAATAGTAACAATAGTAACAACTATAATAATGATAATAATAATAACGGTAATCTAACAAGTTTGAATAATGATGAATTAAATATGGGTCAAATTCAATTAAATGACCATACAATGCCAGCATCAAATTACATGGCATCAAATGCATTAAATGGGTTCGAAAATACCCATTACAATTACTCACCAAATTTAAGTAATGTTAATGGTACTGGTAACCATGGTACTTTATCACAAATGAATAACCTAACAAATTTAACAAATAATAATGATACTTTCTTGACTGACAACAATGGTAATACAATGATTTCCGGTACACTAGGTTTATATAGTGAAATGGGTGATGATGATGATAATTTTATGTACACCGCCAAGGCAATTTATTCATATGATGCTGACGAAAATGATCAGTATGAAATTTCTTTTGATCAAGGTGAAATATTAAGAGTAACAGATATTGAAGGTCGTTGGTGGAAAGCAAAACGTTCTAATGGTGAAATCGGTATAATTCCAAGTAATTACGTTGAGTTGATTGATAATAATTAATCAATCGTTCAGGTTAATGCCAAGTTGTATTCTATATATGCCTAAAATAATTAAAGAGAAAGTTAAAAAAAAGTAACTAAAATGAGAAAGAAATCAGAATAGTTATTAGCAGAACGGCCATATCAATAACATTAATAATAATAATAATAATAATAATAATAATAATAACAATAATAATAATAATAATAATAATAATGATGATGATGACAAAAACAAAAAGTTCATTTCAGTTAATTTATTAAATTTTTTTAGATAGACAATAATTTATTCACATGTATACATATTTATAGTTTATATATATCTCATTTATACCCCATATACCCTATTTAATAATGGTGATATATTAATTATCAAAATCACTTTTGTGCTTTCTTTGTAAATTAAAGGACTTTAAAGGAAATTGTAGTAGCATTAGTTGCAAAATAATATCAATTTCCTCTTACCAAACAACTAAATAAAATTTTATTCTTAAATTAGTGAATTTATTTTATAGAAATATGATAATGTTATTATTTTATTTAAAATTATATATGTAAAGAAATTAGTTGATTTTTCGTAATTTGATAAAAAATCAAAATTTAAAAGTTTAAAAGACTTAAAATTAATTTACACAACAACACCAGAGTTAGAAGCAACTCTTGGCCATAAATCGGCACATTCTTTACCGACTGGACCAGTAATAGCAGAACCCTTCATTTCACCCTTTGGATTAGCAATAACACCAGCATTGTCTTCAAAGTATAAGTAAACACCATCCTTTCTTCTCCAAGATTTAGATTGACGAACAACAATAGCTGGCATCATCTTCTTTCTTAATTCTGGCTTACCTTTCTTAACAGTAGCCATAACCATATCACCTAAAGAGGCAGCTGGTAATCTGTTTAATCTTGAACCTGAACCTTTAACAGAGACAATGTATAAGTTTCTAGCACCACTGTTGTCAGCACAGTTCATGATGGCACCAGTTGGTAAACCTAACTATTTTAAAATGGTTTGTTTATTTTGCTCAATATTTGAAAATAATACAACAAAAGAAACAGTAGATTGTTAGTAAAAAGTTGTTCCAAATTTAAACTATGGGTGGGAAAGTTATTTCAAAATAATATAATACGTTCATGTAATAAATCTTAACTTGATGAAAAATAAACACACGTCTCAAAAGATTGACAAACGTACCATACTGAACTGAAAGCGTTATAACTTGTAAAACAATCAAAAATTAACATACAGAAATTCTGAATTTAGTACCTTGAGCACCGTTAGACATCTTTACCTAGTATTTATTGTGTTAGTGGTTTTAATGAATCAAACGAAAATGAATAAAATAAGCATTAAAATTAATAATCTAATTCATGTTGAAAAATTTCAATGTTGCCGATGGTTTGTCGTGCGCAAAGGGCATTGTGAAGGACGCTGGACAGTGAGTGGGCAGTAGGTGGAAGGCCACGTTGGAGGTTAGGCGGAACACCGGACGTAACTGGGAGCGTTACACAGAGCAGCTTTACGGGGGGCCTTCCTTTAGAATTGCATAAAATCTTCTTCACTCAAAAAGGGAACTTTTCAAACGTTCCAAAACGGAAATATAAAAAATGAAAAAACAAAAAGATAAAAAAAACTTTGAAAAAAGCCCCATGTAGAATGTGCGGATGTTAAATACATTTTAATAACAGTCATGAGTATTTGTGATATAATTCGTTGTGGTCTCATAAGGTGAAATTCCACTCTTCTTTACAAATAACTAATATGGATGGACCAATCATTAAGAGACCGAAACTATTCATTGAAGAGACTGATGATAGTAATACAGAGACTACTGTTGACACAACTGGCGATTTGGTAGCGCATGTTGTCAGTCAAGAAAATATTGACACAAAGAATGATTCTCAATCTGATCTAGAAACCGATCTTGAAACATATAATGATAGTATTAGTAATAATGACGCTGAGAGTAACAACGATGACAAAAAGGTTGTAGAAGATGAGAAGGATAATAATGATAATAGCCGGGCTGATGTAACAATTAATAATAACACAAAAGAGGAAAGCAGTGGTATTCAATTAAATGACCTATTGTCCGACAGTGATAGCTCCAGCGACATTGAAGTTATTGAAGAAAGAACAGTTGACACAAATAATGATAAAAATAAAAACCATACTAACTCAAATATCGAACATATAGATCTTGAAAAAGAAGAACAAGTGGTTGAAATAATTGCTGATGAAGAAGATGAAAAAGAATTAAATAAGACCAAAAAATCGCCGGACTCTTACAAACCAATAAAGGATTACAAATGTCCCATTTGTTTTGATTCACCTGAAGTGGCAACGGTAACTTTATGCGGTCATGTTTTTTGTTGCCATTGTCTTTTTCAAATGGTTAACAATTCAAACATTAATAATTCAAGAAATATAACTGGAAATAGTTCAACAACAGGTCTATGTGCGTTGTGTAGGGGTAAAGTTAATTTAAAAACTGTCAAATTGATTAAACTGAAGAAGATTAAAGTCGCTAAATAACAAATACAGTTACTGCTTCTTCATCACATCACATCACAATTTAGACCCTCTCGTACTATTCTCTATATTTGATTTTTTTTAAAGGCAAAAAATCATAACTTTTAATGACACAAAATATTATTTCAAAATCATATCATTTTCAAATTAAAATGACAATACAAATTAAAATTAATAACATTAACATTCATATAATAAATATTCGCTGTTATTTATTTTTTTACCTAAATTACCTTATTGAAGTTTAATATATAATTAACATTGATTACTATAACAAAAGAACATATTTGACCAGAACTTTTACTATTAATTTGCTATATTTTAATGATTCATTTTAACTTATTATCTTTGAGCAACAATACTAATCATAATAACAATACGAATAACAGAAGCAATTTTTCTTCCAAAAGAAATGAAGATAATGACGCCGAGAGCAAGGTCGATAGAACACAAAATTGTAATTTGAATTATAGGAAACCTCCATTTAAATATCCTCATGAACCACCTGAAAAAAATCTCGATATTTATGTTGATTCTCACGATAATAATGTAGAATATCCAGCCACAAACATTAGATTAAATTATTTAAATGACTCTATGGAAATTACAAATGACTTAGGTATAGATAACAGGTATATGACACTAGATAATATGCCAAACATTCTAAATGGGAATAATTTTGATGAAAATACTGTGAGTAAGATTTCAACCTCGACTGCAAGTATTTGGTATGATCTTCTATTAGAGCTACCAAACTTACCATTATATAAATTTAAATTCCCCACTTTGAACATTTTGAATAACAATAATAATGACTTAAAAGAAAAGAAAGCAAACACTAGACACAGACTATATAGACACTATTCACTAGACCAAAATTGGAACAAGTATACTGGGTATGTATCAAAGTTGATTCCCATTGATCTCGACATTAATAATGATGAGGATGGTTATAATGCAAATGAATCTGATAATGTAGGTAAAAGCAGAACGCAAATATTGAAAAATGAATACGACTATGACACTGATATTAATGATGACATATTTGAAAATAATGCGGTATTAAATTTACAACAGAAGAGACACAAGAAGAGATCACGCAAATTTAAAAAGAGATCTAAATTCAATTTGGCAACATTTAAAATACGCCAACTTTGGTTAAAGGGTAAAGTACCTATCTTAACTAATGAATATCTAAACAAACCAGTGATTAGATTTGGGTTATTCAAAGGTATTATGGATAAAAGACATAATGATTGCTTGTATCTGAATGT
The DNA here is from genome assembly GCA_003709265.2 of Grigorovia yakushimaensis. Classification (NCBI taxonomy): domain Eukaryota; kingdom Fungi; phylum Ascomycota; class Saccharomycetes; order Saccharomycetales; family Saccharomycetaceae; genus Grigorovia; species Grigorovia yakushimaensis. Next base: position 29,132 of record PPOC02000474.1, on the reverse strand, counting down.
ATCAAATCATAAACATACAAGACAAAAATGCCTTTGTCAAACATGGACCCATCAGGCAAGTCCGTTAAGATATTCTCTTGATTGACGATATAAAGGACACTCGAACATACGCACATATACATATATATACATATATAATCATACACAAACAGATACGTCTGGAACTTTCGTTTAGCTCATATAATCAAGTATATGTGGTTGGTACTTGCAGGTTTTATGCAGTTTCTTTCTTTCTTTCTTTCTTTCTTTTTCTTCAGTGTCAACTGCTTTGCGAATCCCTGCATATAGATCTGTGTAGATATATATAAAGATTTGTAAAAAGACAGTTTGTCCTGTGAAAGACTTACCAGGTACCACAAACAACTCTAGAGAATCAACTCGAACGCGTCTGCCTAGCAGAACCTATCTCACGTAATCGCAGCTGTGCCCATCAATTGACGTGCTTTTGGTTTTTCTCATCGTAGAAAATTGGATTTACTGCAGGAGAATAAAAAAATAAATATTTCAATTATTGCAATTTTTGAAACATCTTTCACTTTCCAGTAAACATTGGGAGGCAATCAGTTGCACACATTATTAATCATTGCAGCACTGTTATTACACATATAGATAATTGTTAACCATACGTTGACATTTCTCATAATGCAAAATTTCAATAATAATCAATATCTGGGCAATTTCTCTAAGGATTCAATTGGCAATGAAGCTTTTTTAAGTCCCGAACCACCAAGAATTTTCCCCATTTATATTTGTATTAATGAATATATGAAAAGAATGGACGATGAACTAGATATGAAACCAGGTGATAAGATTCAAGTCTTGATTGATGATGAACAATATAATGATGGTTGGTATTTTGGTAAAAATTTAAGAACCAAGGAAGAAGGTTTATACCCAGTTGTATTTACACAGGTGATCACCACAGAAAGGAAATCTACTTTGATGCGTGCTAAATCCTTAAAGAGATTAAACACGTCTTCTACAAATTTAGCCTCTGACAGTTCAAGAATAAATTCACCAACTTCTGATTCAAATAGTGGGCTACCAACGCCGCAACCAGTAGAGACAGCATATCTTTCGCCCTTCAAAAAAATTAGTGATAATTCAAATAGTACAAGTAATGATATTACTCTAACATCTAGGGGTAACGAATCACAAATAAATAATTTTAATAACAATAACAATATTAGCCAAAATGACAATAATAACAACAATTTTAATAATATTAGCCATAATGATAACTCAAGTGGAAGTTTACATAGCCACTTTATTAACAAAAATACACAGAATAATTTAAATAGTGGTCTTGAAACCACCCATACAACAACAATTAGAGATAGTAATACAACTACTGATAATAACTTGAGTAGGAGTATTTCTGTAAAGACGACATTAACTGACATTGACAAAGCTATTGAAGAGCTGAAATTTGATGAACCTAGCCTTAGTACGAATTTAGAAACAATTGATCAAGAATCAACCTACGAGCCAAGTGATTCAGTGACTGATGATCTCAATTACACAAATAATCAATCAATAAGAACCACACCAAGCGATTTCTTAAATAAAGACTCAAATAAAACTTTAACAAGTACTGATAAAATAAACGATCCAAATAATAAACAAATAAACTTAAATAGTAAAAATATCGACAACCATAGTAATAATAGTACTATTGGCGGTGGACTGAATATACATGATGTGGCAAATTGGTCACCAGAAGATGTTCATCAATATTTCCAAATTTGTGGATTTGATAAGCAAGCTTCAGCAAATTTTATTAAACATAAGATTTCAGGTAAAATTTTATTGGAATTAGAATTATCACATTTAAAGGAATTGGATGTTTCATCATTTGGTACTAGATTTGAAATGTTTAAAGAAATTGGCAAACTTAAAGAATTGCAAACAATACCACATAATAATGAGAATATTGTTAACAAAAATCATAATATTAATAATAATAGTATTAATAATAACAATGTTGGGAAGAACAATAGTGTGAGCGGTAATTCTAATTTTAATAACAATAGCAATAATAATAACGTTTATAAACCAATAAGTGCGTTAGGTTTATTTGAAGTGTTGGTTCTTTCAAAAGAGAATTAATGCCACCTGCTATGTTTGATCAAGAATTACGTAGGAGAAACAGTAATAATTCACTGATAGCTGAACCTGTACCAAACGATGGTAGAAGATTATCTAGAAGAAAATCGATTAAAGGTCAACGTCCTGCATCATTGATGTTAAATGATCAACTAGCTAAAGATATCCAAGATGGCACAATCGTATTACCAATTGCTGAAAATATTCATGATAATAATCTTTTCGCTTCTCCAAGAAGACCACCAAAACCACCCTCTTATCCAAGCCCGGTACAACCACCAAAATCACCCATGATTACAAATCAAGCTCTTTTCAGTAAAGAAGAGATTAACCATGTAACACCAGAAGAGCAGAAAAGTAGTTTAATTTATTCGCCAAAATCCATATATCAAGATTCTAAAGATAGAATATCAGCAGATGCTAACAAATTGTTCAATCAACATGATAATATCGATTCTGGTAAACACAATTTGAAGTTACCGCAATCCAATAACAATTTACACATGTCAGATTTGATAAATGATGAAGATATTGATAATAATGAACCTACATTTGGTAGTACGACATTAAACGATGCAGTAGAATCTGAAAGAGCAACGTCGAGCATATACGAAAGTCCTCTAAATGATTCCAATTATGAAGTCAATAAGAGTCCAACAGATTTTAAAGATAATGCTGCACCCAAGAGAAATGGTTCATTTTTATCATTCTTATCTAGATCACCAAGTGGTTCTCTAAGAAGAGGTAATTCAATAAAGAAAAAAACCAGTTTTGTCTCCAGTCCGTTTAGGCAACAATTTACTGATAGCGCGCAAGGTACTACCCCAAGCAGTGAAGCAACTAAGAGTAATACCACATCACCATATAAGCCAGAAAAGCCAAGATCAGTTAGTGCAAAAGCAGCCATGTCAGAAATTCCAGTTGATATGAGTAAAAAAATAATGGATGATGAAAAGAAGAAAAGATCAGTAAGTGAAGCTATGAAGACAAAAACATTACGTCAAATGACAACTAGACAACCGTTAAGAAAGCAACAAACATCCGCATTTGTTGAAGGTTTAAGAGATATTACTGTTGATCAAGCACTGAAGACAGCTGATTATAGTGGTTGGATGAGTAAGAAGGGTACTGGTACAATGAGTACATGGAAGACAAGATTTTTTATTCTAGATGGTACAAGATTATCATATTTTACTAGTACAACTGATACTAAAGAAAGAGGTTTAATTGATATAACAGGTTACAGAGTAGTGCCTGCTCGTGATGATGATAAATTTGTTTCAATTTTTGCTGCAACTGCAGGTAAGGGCCGTTATTGTTTTAAATTATTACCACCATTGCCCGGTTCTAAGAAAGGTTTAACATTTACGGCACCAAGAATTCATTATTTTGCAGTTGATACAAAAGAAGAAATGAGAGGTTGGATGGCATACTTATTAAAAACAACAATTGATATCGATACTAGTGTGCCAGTTATTAGTTCATACAGTACACCAACTATTTCATTATCTAAAGCTAAAGAATTATTAGCAGAGGCTCGTGAAGAAACAAAATTGAGAGAAGAGCAACAAAAGCAACAAATTGATTCAGAAATGGATTTTGATGAAGATCGTAGATTGTGGAATGAACAACATAATCATATTTTACAAAACATTACACATTCTACTAGTAATATCACATTAAATAAAGTGAAAACAAATAACACCAGTAATCAATCCACCGATGATAAATCATTATCAACTGCAAATAATAATAATAATAATATCAGTCATGGTACACCAAGTAACATGACACATTCTACTAGTTTTAATTCTAATGGGTTTGCAAGTCCATATTTGTTGGCATCTGGTGTACTATCACCTGGTGTCAATTATAAACACTCCACAAATGGTAGTAACAACAATACTAGAAGTAATACTATAAGAAAAGTATCAGAAGATGAATCATACTTTAATCAACTTTAATCATGGGACAATTGGAAAATAAGAAATCGGAAAATTTTATGGTTATACCCCGACCTAAACCAAAAAGTTTTCTCGAAAAGACCAAACTATTCAACATCAGATCAGTGATGGGTGTCTCCCGCATTATCTGATAGTATATATTGATATGTTTACTATATTAACTACAATGGGTATATATCATAATTGTAATTCTAACACAAAACATGCGTGTAATTAAAAAGTGATCCTACTGCGTTGCGCTGCGTGCGTTTAATGCAACCATCGAAAACTCGAGATTCAATTTTTCAGTTTTTTCATTCCGTTTTGAAAATAAACTCAAATTGTTTAGTTTTTGTTCAGATCAACACATAACAAAGAAACAGCGACGTGTTTGGTTTGCCTGGGGTTACTTACAAGCGGTTTATTAATTTTATCAAACAATTTGAAAAGATTTAATTGCATTTTTAAAGATAAGTAATCACTTTTGTTTAATTTTTTGCAAAATTCCAACCATTTGCAATTCTTTATACTTCTAGTCATCCATAAACAAATTTCCCAATAATACTTCATTTTTTATAATCGCTTTCGATATATCCTGTTATTTTTATTCTAGCATATTATATCTATTAGATACAATTATTTATATCGATTTTCTCTATCCAGATCGTTTCTACACGCCACATTACAAATTCAATCAAAACAAGTTTTGCACTTTTGAACCGAAACTAAAATGAGATTGAGATACAGTTTCCTAATAACGATCGTGACAGTTTTTTTCCTTTTGAAATATGTTTTCACCTACATACTCGGTGATGATTATCGTTATTTAATTCCAACACTTTACCACATTAACGATCCAGTTGAATTAATTGTTAATAAAGTAGAATCCGATTTAACACAACTACCATATGCCTACTATGATCTACCATTTACCTGCCCACCTACGTTTGAGAAGAAACCATTGCATCTTTCACTAAATGAAATTATTCGTGGTGACCGTAAATGGGAAAGTGACTATAAGCTATTTTTCGGCAAGGACAACGACTGTGAAGTACTATGTGCTAGGAAAACAAAGAAAGAGGGTATGGAAAGTTTGAAAAAATTGATTGAACAAGGTTATGTTGTTCAATGGAGTATTGATAATGATTTACCAGCTTCAACTACTTTTATTTCTACTACAGATAATTCTAAATACTATGCATCTGGTTTCCCCTTAGGTTACGTAGATGAAGATACGGGTAAGATTTATTTGAATAATCACGTCATGTTAGTCATTAGATATCATGCAGTGGATGATTACAATTTTACCATTGTTGGATTCGAAGTTTATCCGAAATCAGTTTCTGATTATCACTGTCCAGGCGCTTCTAGAAACTATGAACACTATGAAGTTGTTGTACCAGATGATCCAGAAGAATTAACCTTTTTACCATTCACTTATTCAGTTTACTGGAGAGAAGAATTTGATCTAGAATGGAAAGATAGACATAATTTGTTTTTCCATAGTGGTGAAGTCTCTAAAGAAGTTTCCGACAGATTTCATTGGATCAGTTTATTAAATTCGCTTGGTATTGCATTTTTAACTACATTTATTGTGGTATTAATTTTAATCAAGATTCACTCAGATAACAATAAGAATAAAGATACAAAGATCGATTCTACCGACGAAAACTCGGTAATTCAGGATACATCTCTTTATGTTACAGCAAGAAGTTGGTTTTATGATGATAAATCACCAATGCCACATATCTTAATATTTCTTACATCAATGGGGATTCAGTTTTTATTTACCATAGTGGGTAGTTTAATTATTTCATGTTCCATTAACAAATTAAATGATATTAGACATACTGTACTTTCAATGGCATTACTATTTTTTATTATTGGTGGATTCATGGCATCATATATTGGTACTACATTGGCAATGCAAAATAATAAATTAAATGCAAGAAGAGGCTCATTGAAAAATCTTATCGTTAATTCAACAGTTTTCCCAATTGTATGTGGTTCATTGCTACCTGGATTATTAATGTTTCTTACCATTGGTTTGAATAGTATCATTTGGTTACATGATTCCACTACGGCATTACCCTTTAAGACAATCGTTCAATTAATGTCAATTTATTTTATCGTTTGTATTCCTTTGAGTATAGCTGGTGGCCAAGTAGCTAAAAAATTTAATTCTATAGAGTACCCACGTATGAGAAGTGATTCTATCAAAAAAAATAATTTAATTAGAGTAAAGAAATCTTTAATGAAAGATTCAATTTCTCCTAAATCTATGAAAAATAATTTTATAAATTTTGTTGTAATTTTACTATCTGGTCTTTTACCATTCATTATAATATATGTGGAATTACAATATGTTTATAAAACAGTTTGGTTAGAAAAAACTACTTTTTATTATCTTTATGGATTTTTATTAGCTAATATCATACTATTATGTTTTGTCACATGTGAAATCTCAATTATTGGTATTTATCTAATGATGAATCTTTATGCCATTGAATTTCAAAACACATGGCGTTGGAAAATATTTCAATTATCAAGTAATTGCGCCTGGTATATGGAAGTTTATTCATTATATTATGTGTTTAAAGTATTAAATATACGTGGTTTTTCATCAATTTTCCTTTCTGTATGTTACAGTTTACTTTTCAATGCACTTTGTGGGTTAGCACTTGGTTCGCTAGGTTATTTAATGACTAATTTATTTATTGAAAGAATATTTAAATTAAGATACTCTGCATAATTTAACTACTCCGAGATATACCTATTTTGATGGAATAAATCTAAAAGACAATCATTGAATTGTAATATAAGTATACTGTAAGTATAATAATGTCATATAAAAATATTATATATATTAATTTATATATATATGATACATATATAAATATAATTTATAATAACAATAATAACAATAATAAATAAAGGTAATTATAACTTGTATAAAAAATGTTTAATAAATGAAAAAGATTGAAGAACTATTATAATATGTTACAAGAGTGATATTAAACAAAAAAACTACATACACGTATATTTGTAGAATTATATCATATATAATACTAAATTGAATTAAAATTCAATATTGTTGCTTTGTAAAGGTATTGACATATTATTTATACCTGGATTCATATTGTTGTTCATTTGTTGGTGGTGTTGGTTTTGTTGATGTTGGTGATGGGGATGGTGTTGTTGTTGTTGTTGGTGGTGCTGGTGCTGTTGTTGATGATCACCATGATATTGAACGTATCCACCCATAGATGATATGTTGTTATTATTATTGTTACTATCATGATTTATTTGATTAATTTGTTGTGAATGGTTAACATTAATTTGATTATGGTTATGGTTATGGTTATGGTTATTATAATTTGTTTGATTTTGTGGAGTTATATAATTATTTGTTTGTTTTTGTGAATATGATGAACGATTATTATAACTTCTTCTATTATCTTTATTATTTTGATTTTGATTTTGATAATTTCTTCTATTGTAATTTTTATTATCTCTGTTATAACTTCTTCTATTATCTTTGTTTTGATTGTTTTGATTATTTTGATTATTACCAATTTGTTGTCTTAAAGTGTCAATAATGTCATCTTGTAATTTAATAAATTTGATATATATACCCTTTAAATAAATTTCCTTTAATTCAATAATTTCTAATTCATCTTTAATTAAACTATCTTTGTTGCTACTAGAAGAATCTGCAGGATTTGGATCATATGTACCATTTGAATCAAATTTGCTATTAACATTTATCATAGAATTTTTAAATTGTTTAACATTAATTAGAGTTAAATTCATCCAATTATCCACATTAGTCAATTCACCTTCAATAATTTCACCACTTTTCAATTCAATACGCATTTGCTGCCCCTTAGCATTAGTCAATAAATATAAGGGTAACATTTTCAATTCAGTTTTATAAAATTATAATTATTTATCTGATTTCATGTGAAAAACCATTAAATGTTACATTTATTTTTTTTTGAAAATTATCATTCGGGTCAACATTCATCTACAACTCGTGCAGAGCGATATTAATTTAAATTTTTGGCACGTGCAACTTATTTAAAAGCGTGATTTTCACGCTTTTAAACCACGTGGTTTAATTTTTTGGTTACGTGCTATTTTCGTTGTAGGTGAGCAGAAGACTTCGTCTTCGTTTTATGAGCCGGTGTCCGGCACGTGACACCAGAATTACTAGAGCTACTGCTCGTTTAAAACAAATCACCACGTGAAGATCTGCCACTCACATGGTGTGGAACCCGCATATATATTTCCCCTTTGGGAAATAAATTAATTATTCGTCTAGATAATGCATTTAATAAAACACAACAATAGATGATTTTGTTAAGATTCAAATTTTAACTCCATCTTTATTTATAGCGTTGATTAAAGAGGTAATAAATTGTGTATACACATTACATAACAAGGGTTCGTGCAGTATCGTAAATAAACAGAGTTAATTATAATAGAAACTACCTTGCTCTCAATTAAATTTGTTTTTTTTCTCTGTTAATAATTACCAATTTCAAAAGATTTTTGAATCATATTTATATTCCATTGCTTTGTTTTATTTTGGTTTAATTTTGTTTTTATTTTTACTTTTATAACGGATTTAAATTATTCAATTATTAATTAATAATAGATTTTTATTATTGTTTACTATATTACCCAATTCAGTTAATAAAGTTTGGGTTGGCTTTCAAGATATTCTTTACAGCGTTTTTATTGTAGATCAATTTACATTTCCTCTTTCTTTTGATTGAAAAAGTTTACTATTCTTTATTTACGATACTACTATATTTGATTAGTTGGCAACAAGACTCAAATTAATACTCTATCTTTGTTTAGCATATCTCCTTTTTGACTTAACATTCTCTTTATAACGAGAATTAATAGAATTTCCAACTTTTTTGAAGGTTTGAAATTCGCTTTTAACAATTAATTTTACCTATACCCTTTCCTTCAAATTTGAATTTGATTTAAGTCTTATATTTACATTCACCTTTCTCATACTTTCTATTTCTTACCAATTCAGTGTTTCAGTTATAATAAATTTGTTTCAATTGCTTATAATTTGTTTTAATTATTCCATATTTATTAAAAATTAGTAAGGTTTATTATTGATTAAAATCATTTAAATTATTGAAATTTTCTCTGTTTAAGAAGTACATATTACCAATTTCAAAATTAATTACCTTTTCTTACTCTCTGCATTTATTTTATGTGTATTTAATTTACTTCATCATTTGTGTTTTTTAGCTATAATATTTTTTTGGGAATAACATTTTTTTCAATTGGTAATACCTATCTTTTTAATTATTAATTGTAAATTATGAACAGTAAATTATCGCAAAATGATAATAGCAATGATAATAATGATAATAATACCATTGATATAGCTAAAAATAGTAAAAAACCAATTGTTTGTATAGAGATTGCAAAATACTCTGATGTGGAAGTTTATGAGTGTTTCATTAAAGGTGCAGAAAATCAAATTGTAATGAGAAGAATAAAGGATGATTGGGTTAACATAACACAAATTTTCAAAATTGCAAATTATTCTAAAGCTAAAAGAACAAAAATATTAGAAATTGAATCTATTAATTTTACTTTTTTTGAAAAAATTCAGGGTGGCTATGGTAAATTTCAAGGTACTTGGGTACCAATGAATGATGCCCGTTTGATTGTTTACAAATATAATATTAATAATATTATTGTAAATAAGTTATTAAATTTTACATTAGATCCAAATAATCCGCCTTTTAAAAGGTTAAAAAATACTATGAAAAGAACTAGCTCGACAAACATTTCAAATAACCCAAGCAATAATACTACTTTGCTGGCAAAAAATACTCAAAGAAAGATAGTTACTAATAATTTGTTAGCTGAAAATCTTGATTTAAGCTTAAGCTATTTAAGGAAAAGCAATCCAATTGATAATAATAAAATTCATGATAACATTCAAAATCCACAATATTATGCATTACCATTTAACACAACAATGGATAAAAATTTAGTTAAGAAAGAGGAGACTAATCATTACAAAGAGATTATTTCAACTGTAAAAAAAAATAACTTGACTACTAAGATCAAGACAAAATCTAAAAACAAATCTAGGTCAAATACAAAAAAAGATAGTAATAAAGGCAGTAATATACCAAATAAATATATTGGCACTGCTTCTGGGCAATCGAATGCAGTTTTGCGTGCAATAAATGATTATAAGTCGACATTGTTAAATCTTTTATCAATTGAAGATTTCAATAATAGTCAATTCCAAGATAAACTAAACAGAATCTTAATTTTACCTGAGGGTTTAAACATTAATTTTCCTATTGATAATCAAAATCATACTGCATTGCACTGGGCTACCTCTATGGGTAATTTGCCTTTGGTGGAAGCATTAGTCTTTAAATTAAGTGCCAACCCATTGGTCACAAATATTATAGGATTCAATTGTATCACTAAATCAATATTTTATAACAATTGTTATAATTTGAAAGTCTTCAATCAAGTGTTAAATATCTTAAAAATTTGTTTAATAACACCGGATAATAATGGTAGATTGCCTTTGCATTACTTAGTAGAATTGACTATTGACAAGTTCAAAGATCAAAGAATTATTAATTTTTATATGGATTCAATCTTAAATTTTGTTAGTAATAATAGTAGACAATTACTGATTAAATGTCTAAATTTTCCCGACCACTCTGGTAATACGGTCTTTCATTTAGCCGCATTAAATTCAAATTGGATACTTTGTAACAAATTTTTCAATTTAGGTGCATCCATTGATGTAGTCAACTTAAATAATGAAACTCCAATGATGATTATGTCTAGGAATAATACCGGACATGGTGACCACGAATTTCTGAACACTACATTAGGCATTGTCAATAACGGCAACAACAACAACAATACTAGTACTGATAATAATAATAATAATAATAATATGACAATCAGTACAAGCGTTGATATTAAAAGTATAGAAAACATCGGAAGTAGTGGTAACAATAATCTTACTAATAGTCATGATAACCATAATAACCACAATTATAATCATAATCATAATCATATATCTGCACATATATCTGATAACCTACCAGATAATAGCATGTCAAATGTTACAATAGATAATGTAACTAAAAGTGTAACTAATAGCATACCACAAAATAATAAGCCACAGGATAAATCGCAAAGTCATACAAAGGTTAATGAAACACAAAATAAAATTACTAATACCATCAAGATTGATCATATACCAACCTTTTCAACTCAATCTACCTTAGATTTAGATTTGCCAGATACTGATACCTTGAACTTGAACCATGGTAAATTCACTGATATTAATAGAGATAGAATGATTAGTGAATTTAATAATGATAAAAATGCAAATAGCAGTGATATCAATATTAAAAATGCAACACATTTAAACGATCATTCAAGTTTAAATACAATTTTAGAAGATATAACAGTTTTTGATAATTTTGAGTCTTCAGTTGTCATTAAAGATCAACCGAACACAACAATTGATTATTTGCAACAATCACCCACCACATTCAATAAGAAAAGGAAGGTAACTGACAATAATACTATCTTGAATTATTTAAAAACACCAAAGATTGAAAATATTGAAACTAATTCAGTAATTAATTTTGATTCTAACAGTAAATTATCACATGGTACGCCAATCTTGAATAAAGAATTAAACTATAAGACCTTTATTAAAAAGCAAGATATATCAGAATCTATCAAACAATTGAGAAAAATGACTGAAACGATGACACATTTTTTAGAGAATAATATTGATATGTTTAAATATAATAAAAATACCGCTATGGAGAAGATAATTGAGATCAAACTTGAAACTGAAACTATAAATAGTAGGTACAACACGATGATAAATTCATTCACTGCTAAAGATGCTGGGAATAATGTTAGCATTGAAACAAGTAAAGATGGAGAGAAAAATGACGATAGGAAAAATAGTATACAAATTGAAAATAAAGGTACTGTGACTGTGACTGAGAATGAGAATGTCAATAAGGATTTAGCTCCGATTATGCAAAGTATTGAAGAGTATCAAAAAAAACTTGAAACGATAAAATTAGAGTTTTTACAGTATATAGAAAGAAATCAAGCATTGGAGTTAGCCATATTGGTACAAGAAGAAGAAACGGCTATAAAATCAGATACTGAGGAAAACGAGAATGGGAATGAAAATGAAAATGAAAATGACGAGAAAGAGAATGACGATGATAATTGTCACAAAAATGAGCTGAGTAAGAACAATAAGATTAACGAAAATGATAAAGAAAACGATGAAATAAATTTGGAGGAGAAATCTAAAAACGCCAATGGGCCAATTGAATTGGCAATAAAATTAACTCTATTACAATTTAAGAGGAAATTAGAAATCAAAAACATTTGCGGGATCAAATGTACTGAAAACGTAACTGATAATATTGTAAAATATAAGAAACTTATTGGCAGCAAGATACAAGACATAGATCGTACGTTAGATGAAATTGAAAATGATTTGAACGACAACAATAAATAATTTGTACTAAAGGTATATAGCACTAATAGCAAACTAAACAGAAACACAATAACGCAATAACACAATAACACAACCGCACAATAGAGACGCGATCACAATCCACTTGAAGTCGCTATTGCTACTGGTTACCAGAGAACACACCGCACAGACGCAACATCTAATGATATTCGAATTGTTTACATTTCTCACTTTTCTTTTTGCCATCGCGTGAAAAAAAAAGCGATGAGTTGAAAAAAAAATTTTCATGAAAATTGTTTTCTTTGAAAAAGATTTAAAAGTTGTTTCTTTCTCATTGAGTAACTCGATTGATTTCGATCAAAACAACTGCAAACTAAGGATATAGTCATTATATAGTCATGGATCAACAATTTTTGACCCAATTAGAACAAACTTTAGCGGTTGTTGTTCAACCAAATTCCGCCAATTTAAAGGAAGCCACTAAGACTTTACAAACACAATTTTATAAGCAAGCACAATCTGTTCCAGCTTTAATTCACATTTTACAAAATAGTACCGAAGAAGGTTTAAAACAATTAGCTGGTGTGGAAGTTAGAAAATTAATTCCAAAACATTGGGAAGCAATTGATGATGCCACAAAGACTCAAATCAAAACTTCTCTTTTACAAACTGCATTTGCTGAACCAAAGGAAATTATTCGTCATGCTAACGCTAGAGTTATTGCTGTTATTGGTTCTGAAGAATTAGAATCAAATAAATGGCCAGATTTAGTACCAAATTTAATTCAAGCTGCAGCTGGTGATGAATCACAAACTGTTCAAACTTCTGTTTTCATCTTATTTTCATTATTAGAAGATTTTACTCCATCATTAACCACATATATTAACGATTTCTTAACCCTTTTCTCAAAAACTATTAATGATGCTTCTTCTTTAGAAACAAGATCTTTATCTGCTCAAGCTTTAAATCATCTTTCTGCTTTAATTGAAGAACAAGAAAATATTGATCCAGTTCAAGCTAATCAATTTGCTTCTTTAATTCCTTCCGTGGTTAATGTTTTAGATGCTGTTATTAAAGCTGATGATACCGTTAATGCTAAATTAATCTTCAATTGTTTAAATGATTTCCTTTTATTAGATTCTCAATTAACTGGTAATTCTATTGCTGATTTAATTAAATTAGCTTTACAAATTGCTCTTAACACTGAAATTGAAGAAGATGTTAGAGTTTTCGCTATTCAATTTACTATCTCCGCTTTATCTTACAGAAAATCAAAGATCATTCAAGGTAAATTAGGTCCAGAAATTACATTAACTGCTTTAAGAGTCGCTTCCGAAGAAATTGATGTCGATGAAGAATTAAACAATGAAGAAGAAACTGGTGAAAATGAAGAAAATACCCCATCTTTAACCGCTATTAGATTATTAGCCTTTGCATCTGCTGAATTACCACCATCTCAAGTTGCAACTGTCATTATCGAACATTTACAAGCTATGTTAAGTTCCGCTAACGTTTTTGAAAGAAGAGCTATTTTATTAGCTATTTCTGTCGTTGTTTCTGGTTCCCCAGATTATATCTTATCTCAATTTGATAAGATTATCCCAGCTACCATTACTGGTTTAAAAGATGCTGAACCTGTCGTTAAATTAGCTGCTCTTAAATGTGTTCACCAAATGACTATTGAATTACAAGATGAAGTGGCTAAATATCACGAACAATACTTACCATTAATTATTGAAATTATTGATTCCGCTAAATTCGTTACTATTTACCATTATGCTACTGTCGCCTTAGATGGTTTATTAGAATTTATTGCATATGAAGCTATTGCTCAATACTTAGAACCATTAATGAACAAATTATTCCATATGTTAGAAACTAACAATTCATCTAAATTGAAGTGTGCCGTTGTTTCTGCAATTGGTTCTGCTGCCTTCGCTTCTGGTTCTGCTTTCGTTCCATATTTCAAAACTAGTGTTCAATACTTAGAACAATTCATTCAAAATTGTGCTCAAATCGAAGGTATGAGCGATGATGACATTGAATTAAGAGCTATGACTTTTGAAAATATTTCCACTATGGCTAGAGCTGTTAGATCTGAAACATTTGCTGAATTTGCTGAACCATTAGTTAACTCCGCTTATGAAGCTATTAAGACTGAATCTGCCAGATTAAGAGAATCAGGTTATGCTTTCATTGCTAACTTAGCTAAGGTCTATGGTGAAAACTTTGCTCCATTTTTAGCTACTATCTTACCAGAAATTTTCAAGACTTTGAAATTAGATGAATATCAATTCAACTTTGATGGTGATGCCGATGAATTAGCTGCTTTCTCTGAAGGTGCTAACGAAGAAGAATTACAAAACAAATTCACTGTTAACACTGGTATTTCTTATGAAAAGGAAGTTGCCGCCGCTGCTTTATCTGAATTAGCTATTGGTACTAAATCCCACTTTTTACCATATGTTGAAGAATCCTTAAAGGTCCTAAATGAACAAGTTGAAGAATCTTATGGTTTAAGAGAAACTGCTTTAAATACCATTTGGAAGGTTGTTAAGGCTGTCTTATTAGCCTCTAAATTCGTTGAAGAATCTTATCCAAAGGGTTTAGTTGCTGGTTCTTATGTCGATAACAATGTCTTAATGGTTATTAAAAACGCTAGAGAAATCTCTATGACCGGTTTACCAGAAGAATTTGAAACTACTATGGTTATTACCATTTTAGAAGATCTTTCTGAAATGATTAAAAAATTCGGTGCTATTATTATTATGGACAACGGTGACTCTAGTATGTTAGAATCATTATGTTTACAAGTATTAAATGTCTTAAAGGGTGCCCATACCTGTCAAACTATTGACTTAGAAGAAGATGTTCCAGCTGATGAAGATATGGATGCATCTGAAACTGAAGCTACTTTACAAGATGTTGCCTTAGAAGTTTTAGTCAGTTTATCACATGCTTTAGGTGGTGATTTTGCTTCCGTTTTTGAAGGTTTAAAATCAACTGTCTTAGCTATTTTCCAATCTAAATCTAAGAATAAGAGATCATCTGCTGTTGGTGCCGCTTCTGAATTAGCTCTTGGTATGAAAGAACAAAATCCATTTGTTCAAGAAATGTTAGAAGCTTTAGTTATTAGTTTAACCACTGATAAATCATTAGAAGTTAGAGGTAATGCTGCTTACGGTGTTGGTTTATTATGCCAATACGCAACATTTGATGTTTCTGCTGTTTATGAACCGATCTTGAAGGCCTTATATCAAATTTTAAGCACAGCTGATCAAAAGGCATTAGCCATCGAAGACGATGAAGCCACTAGAGAAATTATCGACAGAGCTTTCTCAAATGTTAGTGGTTGTGTTGCTAGAATGGCACTAAAACATGAAAATTTAGTTCCATTAGAACAAACTGTTCCAACTTTATTATCTCATATGCCATTCCAAACTGGTTTTGAAGAATATACACCTGTTTTTGAATTAATTATGAAATTATATCAAAATAATAACGAAATCATTACTAAGGAAACACCAAAGATTGTTGAAATTTTTGCCACTATTTTTACTAAAGAAAGTGAAAGAATTAAGTTAGAACAAGAATCTACTTTAGGTAGAGAAGAAAATATGGAAAGATTAAGACAATTCCAAACTGACGACATGAAGCAAAAAATTGTGGAATTATTGAAATATTTGAATAATACTTATGATGGTATCGTTGCTCAAAATCCAGTCTTGGCACCAGTTATTGCTTAATTACATAAGCGATAATTACATAATATAAATTCATTATAATTGTATATAAGAATATCTGTGTATCTTAAATTGAAAATAAATTAAAAAGCATTGAATTCTGTAATGGTACAATAACCATTATGCTCTCTAAAGTAGTTAATCTGTAGGCACATAACCTGTCTCTGAACGTGTAGAACAACACTGCACTCCACCCCACAGAAGTTGTTGATGTTCATTCGAAACTTCGATATTTTAATCAAAAATTCTCTGAAAAACAAAATAGAAAAACGTCGTGAAAACTCCACTTTGCAAACAACAAGCAATTTGACGATCAGCAAGCAATTTGAGCTGAATTTAACAACGGTTTCAACACTATTGGGTGAAATCTTATACTAATTTGTATTATACCAGTTTTAAATTTTCTTTATAGTTCATTCACTTTAGGAAACACCATAAATAATTAACATTTGTTTTCCATATAGTTGATTAACGGATGTTTCCCAATAATGTAAATCCACGTGCAAGTGGAACACAATTAAATGTGGTGAGCAACGGTACTAATATTCAAGATGGCTCTGGTGGTATGAGGAATAGCAATTTCAGTAATACGGAAAATAACAAGAATTCAAATAACAACCCAAATAATATTGCGTATCAACAGCAACAACAACAACAATTTCAAAATCAACAAAGATTTCAAAGAAGACAAGCACAGCAAGCTATGCAGGGCCCTGTGCAAGGTCCTGTGCAAGGTCCTGTGCAAGGTCCTGTGCAAGGTCCCGGCGTCCCCATGAATAGACAATCAAGGCAGTTTTCTCAGAATTATGTGATTCAACAGCAGAGGCAAAAGCAGATGCAAATGCAAATGCAACAACAAATGTATCAAAGAATGGGTCAACAGCAACAGCAACAAATGCCTCCACAGCAGCAGCAGCAACAAAGACCTACACAGCGACAAAGACAACTACAACAGCACCAGCACCAACAGCAACAACAGCAACAACAACAGCAACAACAGCAACAACAGCAACAACAACAGCAACAACAGCAGCAGCAGCAACAGCAGCAGCAACAGCAGCAACAAAGACGTCAAGGCATTCCAAGAACGCAGCCAAACCTTCAATCTAATATTCCAACCGGTAGTGGATCAGCATTTAACCAACAACAACAGCAGCAAACTGTACCAATGTTACCTTCTCAGCAAGCGAAATTATCACACGAAGGTTTTAATGATTTAATGAAAGCTAAGGAAAGTTTAAACAAGTACATATATGATTTCTTGAGAAAAACGTCTTTAGACAAATCAGCAAATATTTTTGCAAAAGAAGCTGGCATCAAAGAGAATGAAAATCCAATAATATTTGAATATTCTGATACACCACAAGGTTTCTTAACTGAATGGTGGCAGATCTTTTGGGATTTATTTAACACAACAACACGTAGAGGTGGTTCTGATATTATCAATAAATATTATCAAATCATCACAAATGAAAGAAGTGTTAATAATACTTATAGAGGTTTTATGCTTT